>JAWQFJ010000179.1:82500-105647 GCA_034096865.1 Theodoxus fluviatilis | reverse complement strand
CACACAGACAGACAGACAGATAAAGTCTGTAGGACCTCCAGTAAACCTGGAGGGATAAACAATCTTTTATTCGATAAAATGAAATGTTTGTGTGGAAATGGAAACAAGGTTTGACATCTGATTGATTTCTGTAAAAATGGAGAGAAAAATAGTATCAGAACGAACTATTTTTGGCGCACTGCTGTAATGCGAAGGGTCAAGTATATTACGCATTCATTGCGAACTGTGCCAGAATCACTACTGACTCGGGTTCACAGAATGCTGCCTGAGAAGAGAAAGCGAATTAGTGACGTCAACATAATTTGAAGTTGGAACAAAAAGAAGCGTTGCCCTGGGCCCGTATTCACAACAGCGATTTATCGGCGATTTATTTTAACCCCGATTTATCTCTGAACTCAGACGATTCCAACTGCCTGTTCCGCTCTCTCTTGCCTGGAAACCAGTATACATAGCAAAGCGCAACCTAGGATCCTCTGACGAGCATACCTTATCAGATATCTAACCGATCAAGATAACCCGGGCTTAGGGGATAAATCGAGTGTTAAAAAGATAAATCGCCGTTGTGAATACGGGCCCTGACGTTTGTGTAGCGATTTTCTCCAACTTTTGTGCTTCGTTGCAGTGTTTATCTAAACACTTGTTACTTCCAGAATCCTCAGGATACAAGCATCCTTTAAACTATCTGCTTTAAGATGCACCCAGTAGCCCCACAAAGTCCAAAACCGACTTGCGTAAGAAGTTTTCTGGTGCTCAGTCGCAAATGGTAGGATCCTCTCCTGAATGTACGTCGGAGAGTTCCCGTTTACAGATGAAAATTTCATGACAGATATTTTGTAGCTGATTCTGTACTTCTCGTCATTTCACTGTAGTACTCCCCAGAGCCTGTATGCACGAGAAGGAAGGAGGATTCCTCATGAGCAAGACTTATTTATTTCTAAAGGAAATACTTTAGAATGTTGTCAGACGTTACTTGCTATGCATGGGCGATAATTTGCGTCGTAGTTGTAACAGTAGAGGTATGTAGTAACTAACTAGGCGGGAAATACAGGAACCGTGGGAATCCTGCCTTTGTGTGCATGCGTGAATGTCTTTGGCTGTCGTCTACTTTTTGATAGATGACGCCTTTGTGCTCATGCGCGTCTTCATGCAACTCATCTGCAATTTCCTATGTTTGGTGGCGATGAAAACTAAACTTGCTGTAGATTTGATCATCACCGAATGAATCAACTACATTTCTTCTTTCTCTAAATAGTCTGTCCTGTCTCCTTCATTGCTGTTGCTGTTGATGTTGCCGATCAAACATTAATATTAACGTTGCCACCTTTGATGTTGACATCCTGTTATTACTCTAGGCTCTGTTCACACTTTTCCCGCCAAAGTTATGAGATCTTGGCGTAGGTCGACACGCATTTCCTCATTTACAAAAATTAAGCATTTATATCTGAACTGTTTTTTCCATCACAAAACTGCAAATGAAATGTATCATTTTCAGACATCAGATACTGACTTTGTACACAATGTCAACAGATGCTTCGGTGTTTATGTTCGTCGACCCACATTTACATTTTTAAATGTAGAAACTTACACGACCTATTGATGCATTTAACATACAGCTTGTGAGAAATTGATGCAGTATATTGCTCACATTTTTTTGGACGGGTTTCAAGTAACCCCCACAAAGACTGCGTTTTCTGTGCAAACTGAAGATAAAACTAAAGCGGCTAAACTCGCTGTAACTCTGGCTGTAATCATGGGTCCTGGCTGAAATATATAGAATTTGGCTTGTTAGACTGCATCGCTACTTTCCACAAGTAGGGTTAGTCGGTCGTGATAGACATGGAAGTATTCCTGTTAGGATTTGGATTGTCTTTTCCTTGCAAGCTCTGGAAGCATTTGAAAACACACATGCAATACCACGTTCTGCGACAAGGCTGGCAGTGCTGGCGTCCTCTCTCATTCGTTCTTGCTTCCTTCAATAATAACACACGATGCACTTAAGGCTTGTTCAGGAGGCGCAGCGCTGCAAAGAGCTGCACAGCGCTGCACGTGTTTCATTCCTGAACAACAATTTTGGGTCGTGATTCACTCAGCGCTGAGCAGCGCTGTGCATCACAGATCCGAAGTGATTCACACGATTTTCAAAATGGCGCCTTCGATCCCGCTCTTGCCGTCGATGCGAAAACTAACCCTCAGAAACATTATTTTTGGACTGGAACGGGTTTTATTAGCCCCAAGCGCTCTGTATGCGCGAGTAATGGCAAGTAAGGATGACACAGTAGTGGACTTTATTCATGCAGAATACATTTAAACGTGCATAAACGATGTTTGTGGCAAAGAAAACACTTTCTTAGCGTCTAGCAACACAACATGCGGCGGAGAAGATTTACCCCCCCTTTAACAAGTGAAACCGCTGCACTAAATCTGTAGGTGTTCAGGAAAGTTAAAGAGAGCTCAACTGCCAACATGAAGCGCTCATGCAGCGCTTTGTACTCCTGAACAAGCCTCAGGTGTAGTGAGTGTAAGGTAACTCTCTCCTCCTCCTCCTCCTCCTCCTCCTCCTCCTCCTCCTCCTCCTCCTCCTCCTCCTCCTCCTCCTCCTCCTCCTCCTCCTCCTCCTCCTCCTCCTCCTCCTCCTCCTCCTCCTCCTCCTCCTCCTCCTCCTCCTTCTCCTCCCCCTCCCCCTCCCCCTCCCCCTCCCCTTCCCCTTCCCCTTCCCCCTCCCCCTCCTCCTCCTCCTCCTCCTCCTCCTCCTCCTCCTCCTCCTCCTCCTCCTCCTCCTCCTCCTCCTCCTCCCCCTCCCTCTCCCCTTCTTCTCTCCCTCCCTCTCCTCCTCCTCCTCCTCCTCCTCCTTCTCCTCCTCCTCCTCCTCCTCCTCCTCCTCCTCCTCCTCCTCCTCCTCCTCCTCCTCCTCCTCCTCCTCCTCCTCCTCCTCCTCCTCCTCCTCCTCCACCTCCCCCTCCCCCTCCACCTCCCCCTCCCCCTCCACCTCCCCCTCCACCTCCCCCTCCCCCTTTCCCTCTCCCTCCCCTTCCCCCTCCCGCTCCCCTCCCCCTCCCCCTCCCCCTCCGCAACCACCTCCTCCTCCTCCGCAACCACCTCCTCTTCCTCCTCCTCCTCCTCCTCCTCCTCCTCCTCCTCCTCCTCCTTCTTCTCCTCCTCCTTCTCCTCCTCCTTCTCCTCCCCCTCCGCCTCCCCCTCCCCCTCCCCCTCCTCCCCCTCCTCCTCCTCCTCCTCCTCCTCCTCCTCCTCCTCCTCTTCCTCCTCCTCCTTCTCTTCCCCCTTTTCTGCTGCCACCTGAAATAAATGTATTGGTTTTTAATAAGGATGTAAGTACCTCGAAACAGAGGACGACTGGATATGCGTTGAGCACAAGAAAGATACCTTCGACGTGAAGAGATGCTGGTTCGGTTACTGTGATGGAACTAATAGCACCGTAGAAAACATGATGGCCCCACAAAGAGTGTATGTGGGTAAGGAAACAATCCTTCCAATCACCTTTCAAGGGCGTCTCTCGTGAACATGCCGTGTGCATGACCCGTTTAATATTCAAATTAATTCCAATGTTCTTGTTGCATTGTGGTTGCTTTTTACTTCATCTTGTTGTTGTTTCTTTTTTCTCCTTTTTTCTACTATTGTTGTTGTTGTTGTTATGTGGAGAAGGAGAATAAGAAAGAAGAGGAGAAGATAGATGAGGAGAATAAAGAGAAGAAGAAAAAGGAAGAAAAGAAGGAGAATATAAAGGAGGAGAAAAAAGAGATGGAGGAGGAGGAGGAGGGAGGAGGAGGAGGAGGAGGAGGAGGATGAGGAGGAGGAGGAGGAGGAGAGGAGGAGGAGGAGGAAGAGGAGGAGGAGGAGGAGGAGGAGGCGGAGGAGGAAGAAGAGGAGGAGGAGGAGGAGGAGGAGGAGGAGGAAGAGGACGAGGAGGAGGAAGAGGAAGAGGATGAGGAGCAAGAGGAGGAGGAGGAAGAGGAGGACGAGGAGGAGAAGGAGAGGAGGCAGGAGGAGGAGGAGGAGAAGGAGGAGAGGAGGAGGAGGAGGAGGAGGAGAAGGAGGAGGAGGAGGAAGAGGAGGACGAGGAGGACGAGGAGGAGGAGAAGGAGGAGGAGGAGGAGGAGGAGTAAGAACAAGAAAAGCGGACGATGAGGGTAGGCAGGTAGGGATAAGGCGTAGGGGGTACAAGACTGATAGCTAGCGAGCGAGGAAGTGGCTAAGAGAAGGGGGTTGAAGGAGGATGGGTAAATATAGGATGGAAAAGCTGGTCGGGAAGGATGTAACAGGTAGAAAGGGCAGAGTGAAGAGGATCGAACTAAAAAGAGGAGGGGAGGAGGAGGAGGGAGATTGAAGGAGGGGAAGGAATAAGAATTGAGACCTTTATAGAGAATCAGGCGGAGGGGATAATATTAAAATTTATCTATTTGAGGAAAATGTAGTGACCTTATGCGGATGATACGGGATAACAAGAAGTACAAAGCCAATCCAATGAAAAAAGGAAGTGTTGATGTTTTTATGGGATGTAAGAGAATGGGATTTTCAATTTGGAAATCATGTTGATACACAGACGTTAGTTTAGGCTATGTAGCTGTGATTATTACATGTAAGGGTAAGTAATTTAAGACGTAGTAGTAAGTTACGGTATGTGTTGGGGGGGGGGCCAAAGCCGTTGTATACTAATCCTTGGAGAACTATACCAAAAATCCTAAAACAATTGGTTAAAGTGGGGGTGGGGGGGTGTAGTTGTATGAGGGGGGGAGGTTGAGGATGTTCAGTTTATTTTCATTTGTTGACTAAGAACTGTTCCAATTATCATTCCTTATTCACTCTACTATACGGGAAACGTATTCATGTGAGATACTAGCGTACGTATTTAGGATCTGTTCTACACAACCCTACACAGTTATGGGGAGATGACGTATACACCCCTACCTCAAGGGTAAATGTGGTTCAGTTATGAGGCCCGTATACAAACATGCCACTTTACGTGGTTGAATTAGGTGTATTAATAGCACACGTGTTAAATCAACTCCCTACATTAATGTTGGGCCCCCCTTGAATGCTTATAAACACCAGCCTATTCTGCTACATTTAATGAACAGCGTTAAAGGGACGGAATGAAATGAAACTCTTTATCCAACCTACACTAAGGTTGTGGAGAATTGACCCGTGTTTCATTCGCAATTCCTTACACTTAAGTGTTGTTTGATGGTGGAGATGGGAACGGAGTATCAAACCCTTTCCTGCACATTATAGGTATTGGAGGAGTCGACTCGTATAATACATCACATAGCGATTCATACCGTCTAGTTACCTCCCGGTATCCTAAGGTGGTGGTTGGGAGGATACAGTGACACTGTTCACTACAACCTACCATCTTTCTGGTCTTGGAGTAACTGACACGGTATACACTAGCATACTGACTATAAAGTTTATGCTGTGTGATATGATACCTCTTGTATATCACACTCTTACACTAATGCAATTGTATATTGACCTGTTAACTACAACTCCTGGGGACACTAGTTTTTTAATTTATATTACGTTATTCGGCCCCACTACATCAAGGTATGGAGATTGCCGTCGATAGATATCCTACTTATACAAGGTATGTTGCGATGAACGTATAACCAGATAGCCCCATCCCCATACGTCTCACGACCGTACGAGATAGAACGAGACTATGGAAGAGGACCAAAAACAAACCCAAGAAGGACACCCCAACAAGGAGGGCGAGGTCAACCGAAGTCGGACAAACCAAAAGACGAAGAAGAAAAAACATAATGAACCATAGTTAGTAAACCGGGAACCGAAAACTGGGGCACGGAGTTACTGATGCAGTGGGGATGGTATGGGTGAAAGGGTGGCATGAGTACCAATGGTAAACGTAGGCGAAGACCTCGTAGACGGCAGAGTCCTACGGTGGTGTGCTGGGTTGGTCAGGCACCTGGTCGAGCCACCAACGGTTTCGAACTAGTATAGAGATCTGGCGCGGTGTAGTACTAAATGTAATCACAAGAGATACGAGAGTCGGGGGAGGTGGAGGTTGACGGGGCCGGGGGGATAAGTACCAATAAAAAAACACTGGAAGGGGGGCGAAGAGAAGGTTGGCAGGGGCGGTGAGCTAAGGAAAAAAGTCAAAACCTGGACGACAAAAACAAACAACTAAAGAAAAAGATGAACAACAAAGAAAAAACAAGACAGGGGAACGAATCAAGAAAGACCAAACAAAAGGGACAGAAGTGACCAGACGGCAAAAAAAATACGGGGAGGATGGGGCGGGAACTGACCGTTGGGAACAACAATCCTAGACAACAACACTGATGCGATGAAAGAGAGCAGATGAGGCTGTATACGTCATCTCCATACCTTGATGTAGGCTTTATACGTCATCTCCATACCTTGATGTAGGTTGTATACGTCATCTCCATACCTTAGTGTAGGTTGTATACGTCATCTCCATACCTTAGTGTAGGTTGTATACGTCATCTCCATACCTTAGTGTAGGTTGTATACGTCATCTCCATACCTTAGTGTAGGTTGTATACGTCATCTCCATACCTTAGTGTAGGTTGTATACGTCATCTCCATACCTTAGTGTAGGTTGTATACGTCATCTCCACACCTTAGTGTAGGTTGTATACGTCATCTCCGTCCCTTAGTGTAGGTTGTATACGTCATCTCCATACCTTAGTGTAGGTTGTATACGTCATCTCCATACCTTAGTGTAGGTTGTATACGTCATCTCCATACCTTAGTGTATGTTGTATACGTCATCTCCATACCTTGATGTAGGTTGTATACGTCATCTCCATACCTTAGTGTAGGTTGTATACGTCATCTCTATACCTTAGTGTAGGTTGTATAAATCATCTCTATACCTTAGTGTAGGTTGTATACGTCATCTCCATACCTTAGTGTATGTTGTACACGTCATCTCCATACCTTAGTGTAGGTTGTATACGTCAGCTCTATACCTTAGTGTAGGTTGTATACGTCATCTCCATACCTTAGTGTAGGTTGTATACGTCATCTCCATACCTTGATGTAGGTTGTATACGTCATCTCCATACCTTGATGTAGGTTGTATACGTCATCTCCATACCTTGATGTAGGTTGTATACGTCATCTCCATACCTTAGTGTAGGTTGTATACGTCATCTCCATACCTTGATGTAGGTTGTATACGTCATCTCCATACCTTAGTGTAGGTTGTATACGTCATCTCCATACCTTAGTGTAGGTTGTATACGTCATCTCCATACCTTAGTGTAGGTTGTATACGTCATCTCCATACCTTAGTGTATGTTGTATACGTCATCTCCATACCTTAGTGTAGGTTGTATACGTCATCTCCATACCTTAGCGTAGGTTGTATACGTCATCTCCGTACCTTAGCGTAGGTTGTATACGTCATCTCCATACCTTAGTGTAGGTTGTATACGTCATCTCCATACCTTGATGTATGTTGTATACGTCATCTCCATACCTTGATGTACGTTGTATACGTCATCTCCATACCTTGATGTACGTTGTATACGTCATCTCCATACCTTGATGTACGTTGTATACGTCATCTCTATACCTTAGCGTAGGTTGTATACATCATCTCCATACCTTGATGTTGTCAGGACCGTACGACTGCTGATGGGATCACAGTCATCAGATCCTTGGGTTCTTTTTTTTCCGGAACGATAGACTGGATTCCTTTGGTTTTTCTTTATACACACAAGCAATCATTCAAAGACATTCATCCACTTCTTATAAGATATCACACAATTGGAGATTAACTAAACAGATATTTATTAATTTTAGACCACCAAAATCAGGATATTATCACACACAAAAAATAAAGTGATTTTACCACAGTATTTGATTCCTAACTATTCAATTTCCCGAATCTCCCCCACCCAAGAGTTCCCACAATCTTCCCCAAAAGTCAGCTGACCGCCCAGGATCTCCACTTGACGAAGAGGCGGGTCCCAACCAATCACCAGTCTCTCAGTTGGCGAAGGGACCGCTTCCCCCGAAGAAATCTTCCGTTCTCCGGATTGTCCCTCCACGTCAAGTCCATCACAAGTCGGGATGGCGAAGCAACAGGATAACAGTGAAGTCCACCACGAGTCGGGATGGCGAGACAGGTGCTAAAGAAAAATATTTAATTGGATCCCCATAATATATGTCCCAATTTACATTAAATGATAATTCCACAAAACCAAGACAAACCTAGCTTCATAAAAATAATTGTATAAGTTTTCAGTTGAATGACTGGGTCAAATAGTGACGTGATGACGTTCTTAAAAAGGAAAATTTTCAATTTGACGTCACGCACTTTCCAAAGTTTATTTTCTTCAACTCTTACAAACAATTATCCTAAATAATGATTAACTCAACAACAAGAATTTACTAGCAATAAAAACCGCTGGCGCTGAACCTCCAGGTTTTGGAGAAGAAAAAAAGAAGATCGGGTTCGAACCCGCAGCCTCCGAGAAAAGAGGAGGAAAAAACACACACACACACAAACACAAAAAACCAGGTGGGTTCGAACCCACAACCCCTCGAAAAAAAGTTTCAGTGCAGAATCGAACCTGGTCATGCATGACCAAGAGCCCAATGCTCTACCAACTGTGCCATTGTAAACTTGTAGGTATGTGAAGCATTTATAACGACCTTGTCATAAACCCTCGTGGTTCGTATTTTGCACTGTAAATTGTAGAAAAATGGATGATAGCATGAACTGTTTGGTATTTCATACGGATCTAACCCATCAACGTCAATATTCTTTTCGTAGTATCGCATTTTGGCGCCTGCTGGTAGAGGTTCAACATATATCGAAGCGTTTTGCTGAAGTAGGAAAGATAACTCGGTTTGACTCGATGTCATTACGCTGAAATGGTCGTTGTCCCCAACATTTCCGGGTCAGGGATTGATTAAATCATCATATTTTTGTGACACTGAGACCAGACCATCAAAACAATTAGCACTAGGCCTTGAATCAAATCGTTGTACGAGATCTTACGTTGACTGCAAATGTACAACAGTGCCGCGTGATTGTGTCGACATTCAGTTAGTTCGCTGGGCCCTATTCACAACGGCGATTTATCTTTTTAACACTCGATTTATCCCCTATCCCCGCGTTATCTTGATCGGTTAGATAAGGTACGCTCGTCAGAGGATCCTAGGTTGCGCTTTGCTATATATACTGCTTTCTTTGTCGTCTCTTCCATTCTCTTAGATCGTAGATGACGTCATGAGATTACGTCAAAGCGGAACAGGCAGTTGGAATCGTCTGAGTTTAGAGACAAGGGTAGTGAATTAGGCAGTACAGTACTCGCCGCTTATTAAAAACACATTGGGACCGAACAAAAGTGTTTTTAATAAGCGGCGTTTTTATTAACCGTTTGCTTGTTGAACATGTCCATCAGTAACGAAGTAAATCCGGACCTTACCAACTGTATTTAAAAAACGGCTGTTTTTATTAACCGCGTGTTTTATAAGCGGCGACTACTGTATTGCCTTTCTTACTTACATTCAGCCCTTGAGGCAAAATATTCAAATGTGGTAAGAGTGAGAGAGAGAGAGAGAGAGAGAGAGAGAGAGAGAGAGAGAGAGAGAGAGAGAGAGAGAGAGAGAGAGAGAGACAGAGACAGAGACAGAGAGCAGAGAGACAGAGAGAGAGAGAGACAGAGAGAGACAGAGAGAGAGAGACAGAGAGAGAGACAGAGAGAGAGAGTGAGAGAGAGGGGGGGGGAGGGGAGCTGGGAAAAGGGGAGGAAGGGAAGAGAAAATGAGAGTAAGAGGGTGGGTGGGAGAGAGAGAGAGAGAGAGAGAGAGAGAGAGAGAGAGAGAGAGAGAGAGAGAGACAGAGAGAAGAGAGAGAGACAGAGAGAGACAGAGAGACGAGAGCAGGAGAGAGTGAGAGTAGCCATAAGTACTGATCAAAAGATCAGATAAAGGCCTTGCGGCCTAAGACATCTGAGGACATATCTATCTAAATCATTCTCTGTCCTCGCAAATGACGTCACGAATTCTATTCTATTCTATTCTATTCACCCTCCTTCAAAAATCTCCTCGCAAATGACGTCACGTTATACGACGTCAAATGATCACGTCACAAATTTTGCAAAATGGAGTCTGTTGAATCGTTTTCATTGAAACACCAAAATGTAAAAAAGTCACTTTCTTTTCAAACCTCGATTCTGAAAATTTGATAATATTGAATCGGACCTAACTTCCAGTCAGTGTGCAAAATCTCAAGGAAATCCGTCCAGTAGTTTTTGAGATATAGGCCGTGGAGACGGGACAGACAGACAGACAGACAGACAGACAGACAGACAGACAGACAGACTAATAAAGTCTGTAGGACCTCCAGTAAACCTGGAGGGATAAAGTCTGTAGGACCTCCAGTAAACCTGGAGGGATAAAGTCTGTAGGACCTCCAGTAAACCTGGAGGGATAAAGTCTGTAGGACCTCCAGTAAACCTGGAGGGATAAAGTCTGTAGGACCTCCAGTAAACCTGGAGGGATAAATTTGTATTCGAGAGATGCCGAGCATTCATGCACAGCTACAGCTTAACGTATTTCATCAGCTTCCACAAGGAACGAGCAGTCTGCAGCTGCTGGTTTACTCATTTGGTTGAGAAGCGCAATCCGCGGCGATGAGAAGGCATCGCGGAAGCCATCTTGGCTACCGTTGGGTCATAACGAGTCGTTCAAGAGGGCACACCGGTTGCTCGGCTACCGGTAGGCTACCGGTAGGTCGTCTTGAACGCACGGCCGATGATTGGCCGTTTTTCTAGATGTAGGAGTGTCTCACTCGCCCTCTACTAGCCATTCAGGGAGAATCGCGAGATTTGTGGCTGAACAAACGCGTCCATAGATTCGACGTAATGTGCAGAATTTTGTTGGTGGTTTTTTTTTTTGCAAAAAAGGCTCGTACAGAAGCAAATCTGTCGTAAATCACATATGCTTTCGCCGTCTCTTTTGGGAAGTCGATTTTTTTTTTGCCCGGGAGATAACTCTATGATGATTTCCGGAGCAGGTGAAGAAGTTGCCGATAGACGAAATAACTGACGATACACACATTACAGCAGTTTTTCACTTGATAGAACATACCATGGTGACATCTCGAATGGCTGGGGAACTATTTCAGAGAAAAGAAAGCAAACCGGGTTCAATTGTAGTCAATTTAGTCGAAAATGTTGCGCTTCGGTACGCTTCGATCAATTCAAGGGACATAATTCAGAGAGTGACTTGCCGACGGAGCAGATTTCCGGTGTTGTTTCCGGTTTCTCCGCCAAGTACTTTCAGCATCTAACTGCGCTCGACAGTGTATACATCGTCTCTCTGCATTCAAACGAGGTAACATACATTTAGCAGCCTTGATTTCTAACTATCTGCGGCATACATATCCTATGTTCAAACATTCATTGGCATTTAAACAGTTAACTTACGTCTGGTTGTGGTTGAAACCTGAACACGTGGATCATTCATTGCATGTTGATCTGTTGTGATTCGCACTTAAGTTCTTAACCCGTTGAGTGCCACATTAAAAAAACTAGTGATTCGAAAAAGGTGAGATAAAAAACGCAACACGAGAAAAGATTAACACCTGATTTATTTGTCGAATTTTCCTGAGTTTATTATAAGATTTAGGCATGCAAAACTGTACCTTGAATGGCTTGATGGAAAGGAAATTGATTGGACAATCTGGAAAAATATGATATTTGATGTTTGTGACAATTACAAAGAATAATATGCAAATAAACTACAATTAAAAAAGCAAATTTGGTTTATATATAAAAAAACAAATTTGTAAGAAATGTACATTTTGGTGAAAACCTGGAAAATGTAGGTGAAAAATATTGGTAAAAACTAAAAATGGAGTTTAATCTCATGCCAAGGCACACACAAAAACGTTCTTACCTCTAAGGTTCTTGAGAGGCATCAACAAATATTTTGGGTACACTGCTCCTAACCGGAATTGGTCACACTTGCAGGGCATGTAGTTGCTACATAGTGTATTCCAAAGGCAAAGCACTTGGGGAAAAAAGGTTTGTCCAGTCCTGGAAGCACTAATCTCAATTTCTGGCTTCAGCTCTAAGATAGTACCCCAAGTCTTGAAAGCACTGATCTCAATCTCTGGCTTTGGTTGTGCAGTGAAGGGTACAGGATCTGGGTCCACACCTTCTCCGGTCACAGAGATCCACAATCTTTGGGCAGAGGAATCTTCCTCATCATCACTGCTCTCAGGTCTGTCATCTGACACTGAAAGATAAATATAAAAAACAACTTAGTCTATATTCTCTCAGTTTCAATGAGTCATTAGTTTTCAAATTCATGAAATTCACATATGGCTCATTCTCTGGAAAGGTACACAAGGAGGGGTTACGTTCTTAAATTGATCAGACCAAAAGTATTACACTATAAGACCCAAATCTATTCAAGTAGACAAACAAAAAACATAATTAAGAAACACCATGAGCAATGGGAAAAGGCTGAGTGTAAAATTCGAGCTTTTATCGCTAGTTGTGTTGACAAAATGTGCCGATTTCAGCTGGCCAGTTTGTTACACGGAAAAACGAGAACTTTTCAGATAACAATTGCAACTGGATTTTCCTGTTAAATTTAAAAAAGAACGGTTGTATTTTAATCTATTACACACATACTTGACGATTACAGATCATGTTTTACATTTTTTTGCACTTTTGTGAAACAATTAGGGATTTAATTTTGCTGACTTGTTCGTAACATGTCGTGTCCGATCGAAGGTTTTGTAAATATACTCGGCGGAAGAATATTAAGCAAACGAATTGACCCAATTCCATGTCCATTCAAAAACAGAATGTTTGAGAGAGTCATATTTGATAGAAAACACAATTTATGAAGGGAAACTTGCTAGAAGTGAGATGAAATAGCGTCATTTCTGAATTTGTGTCCATAAAATGCGTTACGACACAGCAATCAACTGGACTACATTTTTCAATGCAAACTAGTCCTGCAAGGGGAATAACTGCAAAGGTCCTGCGCGGAAGGACATACTGAGTGATCCCTGTGTGGTTTTAACAAACTGCACGTTCGCGGGAAGCAGTACAGTCAACTCAAATGTGTGGCGTCCACGTCGTTCGACATTGTTACGAACTAGAAATGCCCGCCATTTCTTCCAGTGTGCTAGCTGAAGATCGCCTACGATGGAAATTTCAGGATTTTAGTAATGTTTCTCATCGTTAAATGTGAAACTATATTCCTTTTTTAATCTTTAGTTGTGCTTACCGATTGTTGTTGACTAAGTTTGTGAGGTGAAAATAGATCGAAAACCGGTTCGATCCGTCAAACTGAAACATTTCTTTGAAAATGTGTGGTTTCTTGTGAAATTAAACATAAAAGTGGACAGCATTACCCTTCATACCGGACCCAAAATTATTCCTTACCTTATCTTACAGCTTTATTTAAAGTTTTGTTACTAAAATAGCATGTTTTGTCGATCTATTGCTTGTTCTTTCTTGTTCGTAAACAAGACACGATGGAAGTTGTCTTTGTTACAACCTAGTGATTATCCTTGAGATATATTGTTAAAAATTTGTTTTGTTTTTTCCCCTGATGCTTTCATGGTGAAAAGGCTTTCTAGATCTTTGTTTACTTCTCTCCAATATGCAAGCAATAGTGATGGCACATCAATACTTAAATAACATTTGGATTTTGCTTTTGTTCAACTGGTTTGTAACAAGACACGATAAGTAAAGTGTCTAATTTTGTTCCAAATGTCAAAATTAATAAGTTATCTATTGCAAGCTATTTATGATGTGTTTATTAGTCATTTTCAACATGTTTTGTAAGGAAATTATCTGAAAACCATTATGTTTTGACCACATTTAATATCTGTTTGGCGTCCAGTGTTACAAACTAGAAATGTGGTCAAGCACCTCTTCATACCCCATTTACTTAGAAAAAGGCAAAGACCTTGCTCCAGTATTACTCTAGATGATAGGTCCAAGCATTTTTTTACCTGAATATGTACTTTTAATACAAATATTTGATGAAAAATATTTCACCACCCATGTAACAGATTTGTGTACCTTTCCAGAGAATGAGCCATAAATGACCATGCACAGTGAATACTATGTCAAGGACAGCCCATCGGAGAAGGAGCTGGCACATGCTTATAACTCAAAAAGTTTAACCTCATGCTCAGCCATAGTCATCCAAAATTTTCATCTTGAAGCAGTGCTTTACAAGAAATCACAAAACCCCCCATTTGAAAATGTAAACATGTGGTACGGTAGTGAATTAAGAGGATTTCACCATATGATCTTTCATATACATGTACACAGTAGTAGCACATTACATGTTGTTGGATTCATTTGAACGTAAATCTGGTCATATCAGACATCAAAACAAATGTAAACATGCAATCGACAGCCTCCATAAGCAATCAAAATGTTGTACTTACGCTCATCATCTTCTAAGGCCTTCCAATTCTTCAGATTCAAAACCACACCCATCACTGTCTTCACTTTTCATCGCTTGAATCAGGAAAAAAACGGCCAAAATTCACGATCTTTGGCATGAATTTGCAGCACTTGCAATACAGAAGCTGACTGCGTGTGCAAATGCCATGCCAGATGTGATTTCTACTTCTGGAGAGCTCTGTGCTCTGACAATGTAAACAAAGCATGATTAGTGGCTCATGGCACTGAACCTAGGGGGCGAAGATGGTGGCTTATGGCACTCAACAGGTTAACGTATATTGATCGTGTGTTGAAAATAGGGTACTCCCACAATATACAGTTTCTAACCCAAGAATTCATTTCAAATATCTTCCCCCAATACACGTACATCACATGAGTGTGTCTTACTCTGTTACAGACCCACACATCACCAAAACAAACCTCTGTTTTAACTTCTTGGTATTGATTCCACCATACACGTCCATTAATGAAGTGTACGCGCTGATGTGCTCAAGGGAGGTGAAATGAATTTTTGGTCAAGGAATTGTAAATTGTGGGAGATTCAAACGTAGGCACTCCCACAGTTTACAATTCCTCGACCAAAAATTCATTTCACCTCCCTTGACCATGTCAGCGTGTACACTTCGTTAATGGACGTGTATGGTGGAATCACTTTGATGCTAGCAAAGATCCTATATACAGTGTATAAAGGTCTTTGATGCTAGTATGTAAGAATAGCAGCTAGTATTAACACGTGTATATCACGAATGGCGTGCATCTCTCTCTCTCTCTCTCTCTCTCTCTCTCTCTCTCTCTCTCTCTCTCTCTCTCTCTCTCTCTCTCTCTCTCTCTCTCTCTCTCTCTCTCTCTCTCCCGTGTCTGTGTAGCTTTGTGCATATATATATGTGTGTGTGTGTGTGTGCGTGCACATGTGCATGTGCCTGTCATAAGTAGTGTGTGTGTGTGTGTGTGTGTGTGTGTAACATGATGGAATAGAATTTTTATATGAATCAAGCATTTAAAAAATTAATATTAAAAATGTACAGTATGAATATAAAACCAAATTAGTTCTTGCAACACTATGTGTATTTAGTAAACTACTTAATTTCAGGTTGATCAGTGTTAAACCAACTGGCACTTGCTGAATGAAATTTGACAGCCTAGATCAGTGATGAGTACTTGAGCTTGAACTGGTGTGTGTGTGTGTGTGTGTGTGTGTGTTACTTCGTGGATGAATATTGATTTAACTACATGATGGATTTCATCCTTTGGAATGTCAAAATGATGATACTATCACTCAGGTGTAGTGGGACAAAATGTAACTTGATGAGGCTTGAAAATACTATGTAGATTTGTCATACCAGTATTGAGTTATTCATCAAAATTGGTTGAATCTGAAAGATCAGACCCTGTCCTAATCCCCCATGGTAGCCTATGGGATGCTTGGGGTTGCCCCTGGCCGAGTGACTGGAGCAGGCCCCTGGCCGAGTGACTGGAGCAGGCCCCTGGCCGAGTGACTGGAGCAGGCCCCTGGCCGAGTGACTGGAGCAGGCCCCTGGCCGAGTGACTGGAGCAGGCCCCTGGCCGAGTGACTGGAGCAGGCCCCTGGCCGAGTGACTGGAGCAGGCCCCTGGCCGAGTGACTGGAGCAGGCCCCTAAAGCTAGGCAGCCTGAGGTTCCAGCTGGAGGTGGGGGGGTGGGGATGGGGCATCAAGCAGCTACAATCTTATTGTAGTTAATCTAAATTGGGAAACTTTGAAACGCCTCACCACTTACATTTGCTGTCTAACAATGAATGTGCTACAGTGACATTTTGATTTTGTTCCCTTGTTTACATAATCTATCATGTGTGTGTGTGTGTGTGTGTGTGTGTGTGTGTGTTTGTGTGTGTATCTGTTTGTGTGTGTGTGTGTGTGTGTGTGTTACTATCATTAAAGAGGTTAAACAAGGGGTGGGAGTGGGGGGTCAGCTTCAACAGGGGTTTAGTTATTGGAAGAATAGATAGATAATAGCTGGAAACTGTCAAACAATTCTTGATATAGATGGTACTTTTAACTCACTGGAGTCGTGGCTAAATATTGTGATCGTTCTCAGGGATCGTAAGTTTTTCATGCATTTTCAAAAATATTATAAAGATACAAAGGCATAAGATAACAATACAAATTATAAATCAAATGAAAGCTTGTTTTTTACTCTTTACATTCAAAGAATGATCTAAGGGACTAAAATGCTAATTATGAATTACACACCATAGAATTGAGTGTGTACATGCACAAAAATGAAAAAAGTAGAGGGAAAAATCAGTTCACTAGCTGTTATGGGAAGCTTATGAGCGCCTAGAAAATGAGAAACTTTCAATGCAAATGTGTATACACATTTAGTAAAGATAAATACAAGCAGATGGAGGCTAGCAATCAACCAAATCAAAGTATTTGTTCATAGAATTGGAAGATCAAACATTTTGCAGTACGCTTTCCTGCCTTTTTGTCAACATACACACCACATGCACAAAGATTACGATTTCCGATCATCAGTCGAAATATATTCTAAAGGGAGGTAAATCTGCTTGCAAATTCCTTCTGCTATTTAGGCTAACAAGATTTACCTCCCTTAGACCGTTATAGCGAAAGGGAGAAATTTCCAATCACATCGCAAACAATCTCGGGATACGACTCTGGCAGGAGGACGCCTATCGCGATATTTCTTGCGATACGACTCCAGTGAGTTAATCAAGCAGGCCCTGAAAGCTCAGCAGCCAGGGGTGCCAGACTAAGAGGGGTGTTGATCAGCTCTACAGTACATGTTTCACTCCTCATGTAATGGAATGATCTATTCTTCAATTAAGTGAGTAAACTGCAGAAATTGTTTTGTTCATTTTCAGATGAAGACATCACAATGAAGAGGAGGAAGTTGAACAGGACAGGTGAATGGAAAGTGACAAAGGCTCATGAAGATGTAACTTTGCTTCGTTGTCGATCCCATTTGGTTGCTACCGATTCCAGCTGGGTGGTCACACCAGCAGCAGCAGCGGCAGCTGTTGGCAGTCCTCCCAAAAGTGAGTGAGCCCCAAAATCCGATAAACTGACTGTATTTCCATGCAAAGGACAGCCCTGTAATGTTTATACTCAGCAGAAATGCCTTTGCCTATGTTTTCCACAGCTGATGGTCTTCTCAAAATTGTTTTGTAATGAAGACTGGATAAAACCTGGCCTAGAGATGGCCAGCATACCAAAATATATTGGAAAAGCCCAAATTTGAGAGGAAGATATGGGTCCTTCCAAAAAGCTGGGTTGCTACACAGGTGTAATGGGGAAAACCCTTTTTGAACTCCAAAACAACTCTTTTTCTCAATGTTATGGGTGTAAACCTCCCCCAAAATGATTTCAGAAATAGTATTGATAACTTCACATTTATAGATTATCAGTGCATTTCAAATATTTGGCCCAAAAGTCGAAAAGTGGTTCAGAAGAAGGTCACGTGTTGTGACATGCTAGATGTATGCATTTAGTTGGGCATAGATTTAATTGCAAGATAGCATATTAAAACACAATGAAATCATATTCGTATCTATTAATACTTACATAATTGTACCATTAGTTTGAAATAATGATGTGTTTAGTATTTTCTGTCATATTAGCCCGAGTCCAATTTCCTGTCTTTCGTAACATGTGGTTTCCAAGTGTGAAGCNNNAAAGTACTGTTTTGTGGCATTTCATACTCCTGTGTAATGTGTGATTGACAACTTGAACTCTCACAATGAAAGTGAAGTGCTGTGACATGCTGTGTAAAATCGTTGAAAGCAACATTGTTTGCCCAGATTGTTCACATTAGCAAGATAACAGGATGGCATTGGTTCAGAAGATTATTTTGTTTGTTTTTGCTTTATTTTTTTTCTCGAATTTTCAAATGGACAGTTGATCCATTGTTAATAAACCATAAGTTCAAAACTTCTTTAAAAGCAAGTGTTTGTGGTAATAAATTTCATTAAAATGTCATAGAAACATGTTCCTTTCACTATTGTGCATGCGCAAAAACCTCTACCCTCTCGATCCTAGCGTCCTTTTTAAAGGACGCTTGAAAAAAATGCTGTAGACACAAGAAAAAGTTCAAAAATAAAAAAATTAATGCATATTCAGTCTTAGCATTTTATTTGCTATTGGGAAAAAATAAAAAAAATAAAAAATTTAATCTCAGCATAAATGGGTTAAGATTACACCCGAATCACGCGGACCGTTAAGGTGCATGGAGTACAGTACCGCCGAGCAAGACGTTTGTCACAAAACGCAGATACATTAACACGGCCAGATCTTAGCTAAACGACGTTCCGAATGTCGCAAATGGGGCAAAACGTCCAGCACCCGTCGAAATATATTCTAGAGAGAGGTAAATCCGCTTGCAAATGCATTCAGCTAAATAGGCTAACAAGATTTACCTCCCTTAGACCGTTATAGTGAAAGGGAGAAATTTCCAATCGCATCGCAATCTCGCGATACAACTCTGGCAGGAGGATGCCTATCACAATATTTTGTGCGATACGACTCCAGTGAGTTAAGGTTACATGACCAAAACTTTTTTCCTTTTTTTGAGGCGGCCAGATTGAAACTGCATGTGTGTGTGTGTGTGTACGTGTGTGCTTGTGTTTTTTTTAAAGATATGAATTCATTAGATTCATCTGAACATTAAAAAAAGTCTCCATTGCTGAAATTATTATTTTTAAAACTTAAAATAGTGGATTCCATAAGCGCTCAAAGGGCAAGGAAGATAGAACAGCAGGCAATTCTTGTTGCCTTTGATTTTTTTTCTCAAACTTTTTGTTCACATTCACAGCTGGAGAAAAAAATTAGGGTCAGCAGAAAAAAAGGAGTTTGTCCGATTTCTGTAACCACAACTTCTTTGGAAGAGGGCAAACAGTGAAAAACCTGTAACTGCTTAATTAAGTTTAATCAAAGATTTCAGTTGGGTTTTTTTAATGTATGTACACTCTCACACCAACACACACAGACACATACATATACACACATACACACACACACACACACACACACACGCACAGGTGTACTACATGAACATAGATAAGCAGCCCTCCTAACTTATCTTTTCAGGCGAGACTACCAGCTGTGCACTGTGTGGAAAAGCCAATCACCGTGCAAAGAAGTGCAAGAAATTCAAAGGCATTTACTTCGGCTGAAATGGTCGTTGTTGCCAACATTTCCGGACACTGTACCCGAGTTTCAAATCTCGGCATTTCTCGCGAGAACGGACATTTATAAACGTCGTTTAGCTTAAGATTACACCCGAATCACGCGGACCGTTAAGGTGCATGGACTACAGTATCGCCGAGCAAGACGTTTGTCGCAAAACGCAGATACATTAGCGCGGTCGGATCTTAGCATAACTCCCCGGGCGTGCGAGTCACGTGACTGTAAGGTCGAGATTTCAAAACTTGGGTACAGTGTCCGGAAATGTTGGCAACAACGATTCTTTCAGCTTAACTTCGAGCTTAGATTCACCTTGGTTTTGAAACAGCCATATTATCACTTTCAAAATATGAGCTCATATAAGCCCCACAGCTAGAATTCATTTAATAATACGTGGTTCATTTGAGTGTGAGTCATTGTTGTAATTCGCATTGAGCTTGGTAGCTGGTAGCAAGCTGCCTGCTTTTTGTATTGAAAAAAAAAAACATTATCTGGAAATTTCTTGTCAAAGTGAAAATTTGCTGTGTCATAAAGCAACCATACCGGACTGTATAGAGTGGTTTTACTTTTCTCCTATTCTCTTCTTCTAATTTATTTATGTAACATTGTCATTTGTTTCAAAAAGTTTTTTTTTAATTATCTGCAACTGTATTTTATCAACAACAATTTCCATATTTGGACAAGAAACTATTGTGAATGATGAAATAGTTTGGCAATCAACATTTGCATATACCAAAATTTTGTCTGGATGATTGTAATATTGTCAGCAAAATTACAGTTTAAGTATACATGTGTGACAAAAGTATAAAACATCTTCATGCACTGAAAGTGGCCATTACAATGGTGTTACTAACATTTCAGTCTGTGCAAAATGTCAGTGTGCACATTTGACACATCAACAAATGGCATACTTGTTGTAAATGTCATAATTGCAATGGTGTATCTCATAACAATACAACTGGTTTAATGTTTTTACATACATACACACATACCTACCTACCTATCTACCTACCTACCTACCTACCTCCCTCCCTCCCCCCCTCCCTCCCTCCCTCCCTAAATCAGTAAATGTCAACAACAATTATTGTTGATCACTATTGACTTGAAAACACAAGGGTGCCACCATAGCCTTTGTGAGATTTGTGCTCCACGACTGCTGTTTAAAAAAAGACATGTTCTGCAGAAATCTTACAGACCAACACCAGTGCACTGAAGGAGAGCTTGGCAGACGGCACAAAGGAAACTGTGCTCAAGATGAAAATGGGTAAGCACTGTGTTGACAGTGAAAGGCAAAACGAAAGAAGAATGAAAACATCATTAAGAGAATGTGTTCCATTAGCTTGTGTGCATGTCTTTCTTTGAGAGTCACTGTTGTATGCACTGCTGTAGTAGTAGTAGTCATAGTAGTAGCTGTAGCAGTAGTGATGGTGGTTGTAGTAGTAGGAGGAATTTAATTCAGTGAACTTTATTTGACAAGAGAAGTTAATGAATTCGGCATGGCTACATGTCTGCATTCAGCCCATGTTAAAATACACCCTCCAACCCCACCTACCCCTAAAAGTACCATTCTTTACAAAGTAAATGTCATGAATTCAAGGTATTCTTCTTTGCACCATATCTTTCTGTGCATTGATTTGGTAACATTTTCGTTTCCCTTTTTATCCAACTACCGTTGAAAACTGTTCATGGGACATTGGTCGGGCACGTGCAATTTGTTTTATTATTTCAACAGCCATGTGTTACAAATGTAACGGGTCAGTGATTTGCATGCTTTTTCCCCAAAATGGCTTCGTTGTATCGCACGTGAACACTTTTTCAACAAAGGGCTAAAGGCTCCTTCACACTGCAGAATAATGCCATACGCAACCACTGTCCAGCTTTTGTCTGGTAACTCCTTTTTTGACTCACATGCGAAGCAAAAGTGAGTCTATGTACTCACCCGTTTCGTCCGTCCGGGCGTCCGAAAACTTTAACGTTGGATTTTTCTCAGAGACTATTAAGTCTATCAACACCCAATTTGGCATGATGGTGTATGATGACAAGGCCTCAAAAAGCATATATAGTGACTTGACCTTGCTTCAAGGTCAAGGTCGCAGGGGCCATAAATGTTGTCTAAAAAACAGCCATTTTTCACATTTTCTCAATTTTCTCTGAAGTTTTTGAGATTGGATACCTCCCCTATACATGGTATATAGGGCAAAGTAAGCCCTATTTTTTGATACCAGTTTGGTTGACCTTGCTTCAAGGTCAAGGTCATTGGAGCTCTTTAAAGTTGGATTGTATACATATTTTGAAGTGATCTTGACCCTGAACTATGGAAGATAACTGTTTCAAACTTAATAATTATGTGGGGCACATGTTATACTTTCATCATGAGACACATTTGGTCACATATCATCAAGGTCAAGGTCACTTTGACCCTAATGAAATGTGACCAAAATGGGGTAGTGAACCACTAAAAGTGACCATATCTCATGGTAGAAAGTGCCAATAAGCACCATTGTGCTTCCTATGTCTTGAATTAACAGCTTTGTGTTGCATGACCTATGATGACCTTGACCTTGGGTCAAGGCCACATGTATTTTGGTAGGGAAAATGTGTAAAGCATTTCTTAGTTTAGTGTATGATGTCATTGCTAGGTGTAGTTGATTGACCTTGAAGGTCACCTGAAGGTCAAGGCCATGTAAAGGTCAAGGTCAAGCATGTGAGTCGTATGGGCTTTGCCCTTCTTGTTTCAGTTAGCATTGCAACAAATTGTAATTTCATAAATTTCAAGAGTGACCCTTAACTTATTGTAACTAGTGTATATGCTTAGTAATCACCAATGCAATTCAAAATGGGAAATAACCTATGATGATTTTACATAAGAATATTTATGATTCTGCAAATACTTCATAATTTTTAGAGAACAGGGTAGTGTGTTTTACATACTCATAGTAAAATAAGCTATGTTTGAACAAAACTATCCTAGTGTGGTGGGGAGGAGTGTTGCAGCTGTCCTCCTTGTCCTTCCATGGCATCAAGGGTTATGTTTAGACTTCGTCAGCAATAATTAGAAATAGGAAGCGTGCGGCATGTGATTAGTTAGATCTAATGTTTTTACTAGGACATAGCAGGCTGAAGTCCCTCTCTCTGACTTGAGACCCTGGGTGTCACCCATGCGGTCCACTCTGTAACTTGAGACCCACGCAGAGGACAAAGGAAACAGAATAACTTCTTGACTCTTGTACAGGATGCTGACGATAAATTAGGACAGTTTTCAAAACACGTTTTGGTGGGTGTAAGGTTGCATGATTGATGGGGTGAAAGTTTGTGTGAAATACACTACCAACACTGCACTTTTGGAGTGATTTCCACATTGATAAGTGCATTTGCAATTATGGTGGAGCAGAAGAGAGCAGCCATAGTGGTCAGACTTCGCATCGGACAGACCCCTGGAGTGTTTGCCGAGTTCAGCAAGTTGCCTGTGTTATCACATAAAAAGTGAATCTGATGCGATGATAGCTGCTGG
>JAWQFJ010000179.1:0-75000 GCA_034096865.1 Theodoxus fluviatilis | reverse complement strand
GGCACAATAACCGGAGTGACTGTGACATTTAGTACATCCTTCTTACTTACTTACTTACTTAGGCCCATTGCTCCTCCTGGAGCATAGGCCATCGGCGACAGTTCTCCAGCGGGCGCAGTCTTGGGCAGCTCTCTCAATCTGTGTCCAGGTGGTGCCACTCTTCTTCAGCTCCGCCTCAGTGTCTCGCCGCCAGGTGTTCCTGGGCCGTCCTCTTTTCTTTTTCCCCTGAGGGTTCCAAGTGAGGGATTGGCGGGTCACGCTGCCGGGTGGTTTCCGCAGCGTATGTCCAATCCAGCCCCACTTTCTCTTCCCAATTTGGGTGATGATGGGGTCCTGTTTGGCTCTCTCCCACAGATCCTTATTCCTGACACGATCAGGCCACCAAATCCTGAAGATCCGTCTGAGACACCCGTTGATAAATGTCTGGATCTTGTGCAGCGTCCGCTTGGTCATCCTCCATGTCTCTGATCCGTATAGGAGAACTGACCACATTGGAGTTGAAGATCCTCAGTTTCGTCGCCTCCCCTATCTCTTTGGAGGCCCATATGTTCTTCAGCATGATGAACACCGCCCTTGCCTTGCCAAACCTAGCAGCCACATCGCTATCTGTGCCACCTTGCCTGTCAACAATGCTCCCGAGGTAGATGAAGGAGTCTACCTCCTCCAGAGGTTGTCCGTCCAGGATGATAGGGTTGTCATTTGTCGAGTTCATCCTCATCAGCTGGGTCTTCTTCTTGTTAATTTGGAGGCCTACCTTTGCTGAGACTTCTGCTAGGCGTGTCGTCTTCTCCTGCATCTGGGTCTGTTTGTGGGAGAGAAGTGCCAAGTCGTCCACAAAGTCTAAGTCCTCCAACTGCGTCCAGAGGGTCCACTGTATCCCGTTTCTTGCTCCTTCTGTGGTGGACTTCATTATCCAATTGATGGCAAGCAGAAACAGAAAAGGTGACAGCAAACACCCCTGTCTGATGCCGGTCTTTACTGTGAAGCTGTCCGACAGCCTGCCACCATGAATCACTCTGCATGCCATGTCCTTGTAGGTTCTGGATCAGCGTGATGAGTTTCTCTGGCACACCGTAATGTCTCAGCAGTTTCCACAGAGTCTCTCGGTCCAGGCTGTTGAAGGCTTTCTCATAGTCTATGAAATTGATGTAGAGGGACGAGTTCCACTCTAGCAACTGTTCCACAATAATGCAAAGTGTGGCGGTGTGGTCTGTACAGGATCTGTCCTGGCGAAAACCTGCTTGCTGGTCTCGAAGCTGACTGTCCACTGCCGCCTTCATTCTCTCCAGCAGGATTCTGTTCAGCACTTTACCAGGCACGGATAGCAGCATAATCCCTCTGTAGTTGCTACAATCCCTCAGGTCTCCTTTTTGGGCAGCTTCACCATGAGGCCTTCTCGCCAATCTACTGGAATCTCCTCCTTCTCCCAGATCCTCGCAAACAAGCTGTGGAGCATGTCAGTGGCTGTGGTGATGTTCGCCTTGATAGCCTCTGCTGGTATGCCATCAGGACCAGCAGCTTTCCCGTTCTTCAGTGACTTGATGGCTTCCTGGATCTCCTCCCTGCTGGGCTGGTCACAGTCAATTGGGAGAACAGTCTCTGCAGGTGGAATGTCTGCAGGCTCATCCGGGGCTGGCCTGTTCAGTAGTTCACTGAAGTGTTCTGCCCACCTCCTCCTCTGGTCGTCTGTTGTGGCGAGCGGGTTCCCTTGCTTGTCCTTCACTGGCCTGTCGGTCTGCTGGAACTTTCCTGACAGTTTCTTTGTGATGGTATAGAGGTCTTTAAGGTTCCTCTGTGCGGCAGCTTCTTCTGCTTTGCCAGGCCATCAACAAACTCTCTCTTGTCTTTCCTGATGCTCCTTCTGACCTCCTTGTGGACACATGTATACTCTCTCTGTGCCTCGGCCTTCGCAGCTCGCGTTCTGCTGTTGTTGAGCAATGCTTTCTTTGCTTTCCTCTCCTCTATCTTCTTCAAGGTCGCCCCCGTCATCCACTCCTTGTGTAACGTATTGTCTTCTTGCCCAGCGTCTCCTCACAAGTGTCAGCCCATAGTCGCTTGGCATGCTGCCAGGTAGTCTCGACGTCTGCGTCTGGATCCTCATACAGTTCCTGGAGCACCTGGAACCTGTTGGAAACGGCAACGCAGAACTGCTCGTGGGTCTCCCGGTCCCGCAGAAGGTCCATGTTGTAGCGTGTGCGGGTGTTGGCTGGTTTTGCGTGTCGTTTCAGGCGAAGCTTGACTGTTGCTAGCACCAGGTGATGATCCGATACTGCGTCTGCTCCTCTCTTCACACGCACGTCTCCAAGCGATCGTCGAAACTTCTGGCTAATGCACACATGGTCTATCTGGTTCTCCGTTGTATGATCCGGGGATCTCCAGGTGGCCTTGTGTATGCGTTTGTGTGGGAAAACGCTGCCTCCAATGACTAGGCTGTTGAGGGCGCAGAGATCGGCAAACAGTTCTCCATTCTCATTCATCTGTCCCAGTCCATGCTTTCCCATCACCTCCTCATACCCTGTATTGTCTGCTCCTACCTTGGCATTAAAATCTCCCATTAAGATGGTAAAAACTTTGCTGCTCTGCTTATTGAGTATGTCCTGCAGCTGCCTGTAAAAATCATCCTTCTTCTCGTCCTCTGTGTCGTTGGTAGGAGCATAGCACTGCACCACATGGAAATTGATCTTCTTCTTCTTGGTGGCGAATGTGGCAGTGATGATTCTTGAGCTCACTGGTTGCCAGCTTACCAGGGCTCTCTGTGCCTCTCTCGACAACATGAAGGCTACGCCCTCGGTGTGTGGGGCGTCCTCATCCTCATGCCCGGAGTACAGCACCGTCTCTCCTGATGTCAGTCTCAACTGACCAGACTGCGTCCATCTCGTCTCACACAGTCCAAGCAGCGAAATGTTATACCTCTCCATCTCCTTTGCCACCTGCGCTGCTTTTCCAGTCTCATACATGGTGTGGATGTTCCAGGTGGCAATCTTGGTGATCCTCTTGGGTGTCAGAAGGGGCGTCAGCCTTGCAGCTTCCCGTGGGCTTTCACTGCAACGCGTCAGTCCTCTGTGATGAGGTCCCATCCTCTCCCAAGCCACGTCCTCGCTGAATTACTGTCGTCAATGTATCTGTAACGCTTGATTTTTACAGTTAGGGTTGTTGGCCCTAAGCAAACCCCTTAGCCTCGGGGAGAGGTGGTCCATATTTGTCTGGCCTCTACCCTTCGACCTGTCCAGCTTGGGAAACCCTGCCAGGAGTTTACACTCCCGCTGGCATAGCTCTTAGGGTCACTGAGACACGCAAACCCTCACACCACGATAAGGAATGGACCATGTGAGGGAGTACATCCTTCAGTGAGTGCAAAATGCAGCATGCTCTAGGAATCAAATTTAGTACACATGGTAGTAGTTATTCAGGGGGAGTGGCGGTGTTGCTAGATAGATCTTTAGCCTAGTCTACAACAAAACTAGAGACAAAATGTGACAACATGTTTGCCTACAGAATCTGGCATGCCATGCTGAAGGATACAATAGTTATTTGTGCATACGACCCACCTATAGATTCTCTTATACAAACAGAAAGATATAATTTAATATTATATTAATTGAGGACTTGATCACAAAATTTCACAAAAGTTTTCCACAAGCAATAATTTTCGTTTGTGGAGATCTTAAACCCACAGGATCATTTGCTGAGATACTCACCAACAAGCTGATGAGGAAGCTGAAGACGTTGGTTTTGATGTGTCTTGCCCATCATGTCCCAGGGTCTCTTTCAGGGACAGGAGGTCTGAGGACCACAGAATCAATGGCTTCGGAAAACTTTTCAAAAATATGTGTCAATTCATCTCCTGATGGGAACTACTATGGTCTAGTAGGTGCTAACCAGCTACCCTATATAAAAAATGTAAATGCAGGTAGTGCAGTGAATCTGAACACATGGTTTTGGAATTTTTATTCAGTCCTAAGAAAGAAAGTAGCTCCAAATAACTCCTTGATCACTGAGTCATACTTCAAACTTTCTTGGGTCTCAAATAAAGGGGGTCTCTTTCTTAATCTGATACATAGACCACAATTCAATGAACAACCCTTGGACATGAGTAGGAGAATCAAGATCTCAGTTGATTTGGCACTGCAGAAACATACACACCATTTGGCAGTGTGTGCAGAAAGCATTGGAGTAAAAGTCAAAGTGAGGAGCTGTCGCGACCACACCCGCTGGGTGGGCCCTTACCCTCTCAGGCAGAAGGAGTCAGGAACTCAAACCCTATTAAAACAATTACTGACACACTCTTAGAAACAAGAAAATATTTATTAACCCCACCCTTAGCACCCCGCAGAATGAAATGGAAACGGTGGAAGGGATGGTTGGTGATGATATCCGATGAACAAGGAATGCAACTTATGTAAACTAGCAATGACAAATCAAACAGTTCTATCACACACACACACCTTCACCCCACCACATGTGAAAATACATTCTCCTTCACACGATAAACCAATCACATGTGACAATACACTATCACTCACTCTGTAAACCCAAAAATTATACCACAACAAACCACCACAGTCCACCCAAACCACCCCACAACAACAAGATGGTTGTCCAACCAGCGGCCGCTCCCACGCCGGCAACTTTCCCTTCAACACAACATCTCTCACTGTCCGACACTGTACCTTTCCCCGTCAACCCGACATCTCCCACTGTCCAACACTGTCCCTTTCATGTCCACCCAAAACCCCTTACGACCGATCACCCCTGTCTCATGGCCTCCATCTGCGTCAAGTCGCAGAACAGGGAACGACGGACACAAGGTGCCCACGACCGTCGGACCTCCCTTGGTCAGGTGGGCTCCAGTCGATGAGTGCCGCTGGGAACCTTCGCTGTCGACGACAGCTATGAAGAGTAGTGGGGACCTTTAGGCGACGCCGACAGCAGTGAGGAACATCGAAGACTGGGGATGGGAACGACAGCGATGCAGGACATCGACGACTTGGTTGGTGCGGGTCGTAGAGCCATGCAACTCAAACAACATCCCAGGCCTAAACGGCCAGAATTAGCAATCATATCATAAGACTTTGCACACAAATCACAAATACTTCACCGCCAGAATTATGACGGCCTTCAATCAAAACAATGCCGTAGCCTTTCACAAAAACTAGGGTCATTCCGCCATCTTACCCTTTATGCAAATACACAAATATAAACAACAACCCTACCATGAACTGATTTAAATAATGCGTGGTGGGAACAACTAACATATTAATCACAACGACCACCCACCGTTATACAATTCCAGTCCTATCCAACCTTCCCACCCGCTCCTAAACCAACTAACTCACAACCCAGCGAAAACTACACGAAGACATTTACACACAACCAATACTCACACGAAAGAACCCTGTCCTTTCCCTGGTGATGATTTCCGTTGGTCTACACCAAACAAAGACAAAATAGTCTTTTAACTCTACTGGGCTGACATAAGCCACGCCACACACCGGGCTGACAGCAGTCACACCACGATTCCTGCAACACTCCCAAGAGCGAGGTTGCCTTCGCACCCATAAATCAGCGACTGACAATATAAAACCCTCACCCCCAAAAGAAAACGTGATCATCTCCGGCAACTTCTTCTTTCCACAAATTCCCGTGCGGAACCCCGCCGAGCTCGCTCACCCCGTCCATTTGCACGCGAAACGGGAAACGCACAGACGAGGCACGGGACAACGCATCACAAACACACTACACACCACGCATACACACACAAATCCGCCCACCCCAAAATTAACCCCTTCACCACTAGCAACCTGCTCGCGACAGGAGCAATATCATGGCTTGACACTGATTGTAGCAGGCAAAAACAGGCTCTAAGACAATACAGATAAGTTGAGTCAGTAGCAGAAAAGGAAAACTACCTAATGTCACTGAGTCAATATGAAAATCTAATCAGGGAGAAAAAGAGATGGTCCTTACAAGTCCTGACATTTCATTTTTCTCAAGTAAGGTCTTACAAATCCTTACTTTGTCCTTACAAGTCCTTATGCCAATGATGTCTATGAGTGGCTAAATCTCTTTAATTGATCATTGCTGAAGCACCCCCTTTTAAATTCAAATACTCAAAATTCTAACTTTTGTTCAATTTCACCAAACCTACCACCATCCTTGCAAATTAATATTTGTTCAAGCAAAAGTCATGTGATGTCGAAGTCTCATGCTGAGATTAGTGTCTGCCATATTTTACTTTGCTATCAATGCTGGGGAAGTGTTTGTTTCAAGACAGATGGCTCCAGCAGAATGAGTACAAAGAATGGGTCCTAAAAGATACTAAAGAGAGACACTGTGTTATGTATGATGTTCTGCATGCAAAATATAGCAGCACCTGACCTCCTGTGGGGGAAACTGTGTCGGGCAAGCACATGCTAGCAGATCATGCAAATAAATTTTCTCATTTCAGAGTTTCTGGGTCATTCTACAGCTGATGATTTGCAAGAGAAATTCACTTAATGTATCAGTGAATTCAGTCAAGAAACCAGCCAGTTTACTTCAGATTTCCAGGAATGATCCAAAAGTGAACCTAAATCTTTAGAAATGATCGAACCTCAGTGTGATTCATAATCATCAAGTCAGTCTGCTTTCTTGTGGGCAGCTGTGGACTACATATTGTCCACAATGCATTCAGGAAAGGATGTGATGCAACGCAATGGGATGCTGAGTATCTTTCATCAGTCAGTACTCTCCTCAAAGACAGGCCAGCCAGAAGGGAAGACTTTGTCACAGTCATGGGTTCCGTGTCCTCCCCCACCAAGTGCTTTTTGTACCATTGACTTGAGAACAGATCTGTTGCAACCTGAGCTGTTGATATTTTTCCAAACCTAGAAAAGTTTTTCAAGGTAGTTGTGGAAAAGAATATCATGTTGCCAAAGAAGAAGAGTTTCAATGTTGGGAAAGTCAACACCCTTGCTTTTGTGTCATTTGACATTTTTCAGAACTTTATGTTATCTCTACTATGTTTGGCCACTCCTGGGGCCAAACTTCTCTCAAGCAAGGCTAATGCTGGCTAATGCTAACTCTAGCTAATGCTTCATTTTTTACTCACATGCGAAGCAAAAGTGAGTCTATGCCCTCACCCGTTTCGTCCGTCCGGGCGTCTGTAAAAAAACTTTAACGTTGGATTTTTCTCGGAGACTATTAAGTCTATCAACACCCAATTTGGCATGATGGTGTATGATGACAACACGTAAAAAAAAACATACATAGTGACTTGACCTTGCTTCAAGGTCAAGGTCGCAGGGGCCATAAATGTCTAAAAAAACAGCCATTTTTCACATTTTCCCAATTTTCTCAGAAGTTTTTGACATTGGATACGTGACCTATATATGGTATACAGGGCAAAGTAAGCCCTATCTTTTAATACCAGTTTGGTTGTCCTTGCTTCAAGGTCAAGGTCACAGGAGCTCTTCAAAGTTAGATTGTATACATATTTTGAAGTGACCTTGACCCTGAACTATGGAAGATAACTCTTCCAAACTTCATGACATTGTAGTAAACATGTTATACCTTCATACTAGGTCACCCGTGTCATCTGTCCAGGTGTCCGGGGTCCTGTCATCCGTTAAAAAACATTTTAACATTGGATTTTTCTCGGAGACTATTAAGTCTATCAACACCCAATTCGGCATGATGGTGTAGGATGACAAGGCATCAAAAAACATACATAGTGACTTGACCTTGCTTCAAGGTCAAGGTCACAGGAGCTCTTTAAAGTTGGATTGTATACATATTTTGAAGTGACCTTGACCCTGAACTATGGAAGATAACTCTTCCAAACTTCATAACATTGTAGTACACATGTTATACTTTCATACTAGGTCACCCGTGTCGTCCATCCAGGCGTCCGGGCGTCCTGTCGTTCGTAAAAAAACCTTTAACGTTTGATTTTTCCTCTGAGACTATTAATTCTATCAACACCCAATTTGGCATGATGGTGTATGATGACAAGGCGGCAAAAAACATACACAGTGACTTGACCTTGCTTCAAGGTCAAGGTCGCAGGGGCCATAAATGTTGTCTAAAAGACAGCCATTTTTCACATTTTCCCAATTTTCTCTGAAGTTTTTGACATTGGATACGTGACCTATATATGGTTTATAGGGCAACGTAAGCCCTATCTTTTGATACCAGTTTGGTTGTCCTTACTTCAAGATCAAGGTCACAGGAGCTCTTCATAGTTAGATTGTATATTTTGAAGTGACCTTGACCCTGAACTATGGAAGATAACTTTCAAACTTAATAATTATGTGGGGCACATGTTATGCTTTCATCATGAGACACATTTGGTCATATATCATCAAGGTCAAGGTCACTTTGACCCTTATGAAATGTGACCAAATGGGGTAGTGAACTACTAAAAGTGACCATATCTCATGGTAGAAAGTGCCAATAAGCACCCTTGTGCTTCCTATGTCTTGAATTAACAGCTTTGTGTTGCATGACCTTGGATGACCTTTGTTATGGTCGGTGACCATTTAGGATAGGTAATGAGAAGGATTCACGAGACGGTTACGGTAACCAGTATTTATTCCCGATAGCCGTTATGCTGAGTGTGGAAAGGTTACTCTCCGAGTGTAATATTTCTCAATGGAGTTGCTTCCCTTGATATACAATGTGATCGGGAGATCAAAACATTACAACCTTGACCTTGGGTCAAGGCCACATGTATTTTGGTAGGGAAAATGTGTAAAGCATTTCTTAGTGTATGATGTCATTGCTAGGTTTAGTTGTTTGACCTTGACCTCTAAGGTCACCTGAAGGTCAAGGTTATGTAAAGGTCAAGGTCAAGTATGTGAGTCGTATGGGCTTTGCCCTTCTTGTTTTTTTAACACTCCATGGTGTTGCTACCAGAAAGGTAGATAGCAAACAACCTTCCTTATGGCACCTAGATTATGTGTGTCAAGTTTGAATCCAGCAGCTTAAGTGGTATGGGAATGCATGTGTACAAACAAACAACTCAGACACACATACATTGAGCTTTACACTTGCAGAGATTCCATGATGCAGTTGTATGACTCAGATTTTGAAATAATGATTTGAAAGTCAATAGAAGATACCCTAAAGACAATGACTTGCAATGTCCATTTTGTGGAGATTTAGAAGATGAACATTTTCTCTGTATGTGTACAGCATACAACCATTTGCATGTAAATACATAGGGCATATGTTACTGAAGAGATACAATGTGCCATAATGCAGGAATTTAATGCAAGAAGAGCTAGATTTCTTGCTATGTACATCCATTATGCCTTTGAAATGAGGATGGGTAAACTAGAGACAGGAAGATATTCTACAAATGATCTTTAGGCCACTTTGTTCTGTGAGAAAAATAATGAAGTCATGGGCATCGTAAATGTTGGTTACAATTGCATAATGGCCTAGTCATTAAAGTTCAAGTTCAATTTCTCTTTCTGTTCTGCCTTTTGCTGTTGCTAGAAAAGTCTGAAAATTACTCAACATCCTCTATTATTTGTTTGACTAACTGTGCTCAGTGAGTGTTTTGTCATGCCTGTGCTCATGTTTGTAATACAGACAGCATTTCACTGATGATGCTTCATACAGGCTAAAATCCTGCAATTTGTAATTGACTTGTTGATGCCTTTTATTCTGACCATAACGCCAACATCTTTTGCAGTTTGCTTCCATTGTGGGGATCAGGGTCATGACAGGAGGGACTGTCCTCATTTTGCACAGCTGCCCATTCTGACTGGTGAGTGTCTACTGGGCACTTGCTTCCAGTAGTCTGTCTGTGTGTGTGTGTGTGTGTGTGTGTGTGTGTGTGTGTGTGTGTGTGTGTGTGCTGCGCATCTGTGCATACACTTATGTGTGTGCTTTGTTTCCCATCATGCATCCAGTATAGACTTAGAGACCTGCAAGTAGGTAGCTGCAGCCAAAAATTTCTTTCAGGTATAATTAATTTGTGCAGTTTTACCAAGAGACTGGTAATACAAGATAAACAAAAAAAGAGAAAGGTTATGTCTTTTGGTTGCAGAGATATACCACTGTAAACATGCTATTCTGTCAATGAGCCGGAAACAACTAATTTTCCCCCAATTTTAACCACCTGCAAAATTTGTCATGCAAGGACCTCAAAAAAGAAACAGCAATTTTTACTAACCATTTGTTGTTGGAAATTCACTATGCCAAAAGCAACGCTTTGTGAGTAAAATTACTGGATATACAATAGGCCTAACTAGGGGCAAAATAATATTTTCAAATGTAGAATTATGCTCCAAATGGCTAGTTTGAAGGACTCCTGTGCAGAAATAAAATGAGCAGACAAGTCCCAACATGAAATTTTGAACGGACCATTTACTAGACAGTTCAGGTGTTTTTTTCAAACTGCACACTTTATTTATTTAAAAAACGGCAATGTCCTGAACTTTAAAGAAACTTCAATTTGTCGCATGGAAAAACTCAGATTTAATGGGGTGGCAAATTTGAAACTCTAATATCTTTTAAACAAATTTAGGTGCACCCAAGAAATTTTGTGTGCTGGTTTGTTACACTACATGATCCTCAACCAAATTGCCACTAACATACGCAGGTTACTTATATCAGAGTGATTTTCTTTTGAAAGTAGTATAAGTACAGCCCACAAAGTTCATGTGAATCAGTACTTTTTACAATTGCACATTAAATGTTTACTTAAATAAGCTTGAAAAGTTCAGGACAGAACCTACGTATTTAACACTTAGTTCACTCTGCACCAGGAGGCACACAAGGCCTTCATGCACTCTTTCCAAACTGTCCTCTCACTGGCCACCACCTAGACCTCACACCACGTCCTCCACCCTGCTTCCATTGTCTGTCTCGAATTTTCATCTCATTCTAAGGGTTTTTTTACGTCACGTATTACATCATTTTTGTGTTTCTACATCGTTCATCTGATCTATTTTCACTGAGGAAGGGCGTGTGCCCGAAAGTCTTTGATTTTGGTTTTAGTCATGGGTTTTAACTTATTTATCTCAAAGTATTCTGTGAGATAGTCTTATGACGTACATGTCTACCTATCCATATTCTACATAATATCAAAATAGCAGTTCAATCATCAAGCTCTCCCACATCCACAAAGCATATATTGCACAAGCTTTTACTACTGGAAGAAACAACACCAATTCAGGCTTTTGTCATACAAACTTTGACTCATCCTGACACAAAATACCCTAAAAGATATCAATTTTCTAAATCATCAAGCAAGTTGCAGAAAAAAAACTTTCTATTCTGTTTAAGAAATTATTCAGATTATGTGATTGATGGTGCGGCAGTCTTCGGATGCCATTGGTTGACCCGACTGGGCTTGTGCACACGTGTATCCACGATCAAGGTGGTTGTCTGCTTTGATCGGCTTGCATGATGTTCGCATGACAAAGTATCATATTTGTCTTTACTGCAGGCAGCATAAATTCCTCTTTCAAATGCATGCAAAGATGCTTGTATATATGATACTGATTGTCCGTAAACGTTATTTTGATTCTGATGTCAATCGTGCGCACAATAATGCCATTCTGGTCACTATAGTAATCAAGGCGACCTTGACATCCAACAGGTTCTCCTGGTGTAAATTGAGTAGTGTAGGGTTTGCGCGACCTTTACGGCATTAATTTGGTATCCATCGAATTTAGCCTAAATTCCTTTTTCTGTGCATGCAAAGATGCTAGTGCGTATGTTTCTAATTGTCTTCCCCCTGTGGGTTTGGGGTAAGAATTGACCCACCACGTCTCCCTACGCGATTCGTAAGAGGCGAATAACTAGGGACACCGTGACTGGATTTGCGTTTACTCTATACTGTTAAAGTGATATTCCTGCTTAACTCTCTGGCGTCGTATCGCGATACAATAACAAATTTCTCATTCTGGTTCTACTGGTCTAAGGGAGATAAATCTTGTTTGCATGTGTTACTGAATGAATGTGCAAGCAGATTTAGCTCTCTTTAGTCGATCTTTTACACCAATGATCAGAAATCGTAACTTTTGTGCGTATGGTGAATGTTGACAAAATGGCGAGAGAGCGACGAACGGAGACGCTAAATATTGTGATTGTTCTCTAAGTTTTTCATGATTTGGTTTATTGCAAGCTTCCATCTGCTTGTACTTGTCTATACTAAATGTTTATAAATATTTGCAATGCTTGGATATTGAAATTTAACGTTTTTCATTTTCTGAGTGCTTGTAATAGTTGTATGCTTCCCATAACAGCTAGTGAACTGTTTTCTTTTCCTACTTTTTCATTTTTGCGCATGTATACACTCAATTCTATGGTGTGTAATTCATAATTAGCACTTTTAGTCACTTACATCATTCTTTGCATGTAAAGAGTAAATAGAGAGCTTTCATTTGAGATATAGTTTGTCTTGTTATCTTATGCCTTTGTATTTTTATTATATGTTTGAAAATGCATGAAAAACTTACGACTCCAAAGAGTTAATGGCCTTATATAGCCCACAAAGGCTGATAGGTCATAAAACACTATTCTGATTGTCTGCAAACTTGACTTTGATGCTGATGATGCCTGAGCACACGAGCCAAACCGCTCGCTATTGTAAACAAGGTGACCTCGATTTTAATGAGCTGAGTTTCAGTGGATAGCCCTGCTTTGATTAGCTGGTGGAAATTTTGCACACCCTTTACGCCTTTGGTTTTGTATCCATCGCATTCAGCATACATTTCTCCTTACAATGCATGAAGGTGCAATAGTGGATATTTTAATTTTCCCCAATGTCTGCAAACGTGACTTTGATTCTGATGTTGATTACAGGCAAACTCCACTCGCTATAATAAGCAAAGGGGACTTCAATTTCAGTGGGGTACCCCGCTTTGATTATCTGGTGGAAATTTTGCATGATGTTTATGACATTGGTTTTGTATCCATCATATTCAGCAGACATTTTTTTTCTGAACTGTATAGGTTCCGCTATGTCTTATTAAATTGTTTAGCCATAGAAATTGCAAGAAAGAGAGCTTAATTTTCAGCACAGTTTTAATAGATTCTTTCAGTGCATATTAGTCAACAGTACCAAATTTGAGATTTAGAAAACAAGACCACTAACTTTCTCCCTCTGGTCTGAGTTATTTTTGGAACAATAACAATGAACGGAGAGCAGAGAAGGGAAATTTCCCTAGAGCTGTCAAAGCCCCCACGCTCACATGATGTTCGAAAATGGTGCATAGCCAGTGACTACTGCACGCATCAGCACTTCCCGGTAGCGCGCTCTTTTGTTCTTCCGTGCCCTTATACTCACACTCCATGAAAGCAAAATTAGCAGAATAGAAAGATGGGGCACGTTTGTTAGGCCCAAAAACCTCGAGAGAATTGCAAGGGCTAGGCATTGCCTACGTTCCTCGCTCATAAGGACGCACTCGCAGTGAAGGCGGGAGGCCGAGAGAGGTCCGGAGCTCCCTTGTTGCTTCCCGCTGCAGAGACCCGGATGAGCCAAGATTGGCGGAGACAGTGCGAGTTGGACTGGTGTTCGGAGATAACAGTGCCTGAAATGCGCTTCTCAGGGTCCGAGAATGGAAAAGTGTACTACACGGAAGTATTTGCTGTTCGAGTGTTCATTTATATATCTTGAGGAGTAGGTGTATAGGTTATTTCTTGACATTACACTGCCAAAATAATTTTTATCGCTTGCAAACAAGAAACACCGTACACGTACACTCTATGAATTATGTCCCTTGAATTGATCAAAATGAATTGAGGCCTAACATTTTTGACACAATTGTCTACAGTTGAACCCCAGTTGCATTTTTTTTCGTTGAAAAGTTCCCGTGCCATTCGATATGACACCATGGTGTGTTCTATGAAGTGAAAAACTGATGTGATATCTGTATCGTCAGTTATTTAGTCTATCAGCAACTTCTTCACATACTCTGGCGCCAGAACGCTGCCATGTTCTTCTGCCTTGCCAGTTGATTATTTGGCAGTTTTTCTAGCTGTAGGAGCGTCTCGCTTGCCCTTGACTAGCCATTATGAGAGAATCTCGAGATTTGGGGCCTAACAAATGCGCCCATAGACACGAATCTTTGATTTCCACTAAGATATTCTGACTTATGTGATATTTGCACACCACAAAAATATCATACAGAATGATGTCTTTTTGGCCTTGCAAACCATTTCCCGCATAAACACACTTGGGCTGCCACTACCTACTGCAAGGGATAAAGAAAAATATTATCAGGACCTTGGATGGGGACCAAACCTGCAACCCATTGTTTAAAATTTTGTGCTCTGACTCATGGGCTTGAGCATGTGCATTCGTCACCCTTTGTGTATGATGATGTCTTGGCTACTTTGCCATGGAATCACTAATGGGGAAGAAGACGGGTGCATGGGACTTGTACTGGTTACTGCAAATTTTGTGAATGTTACAAAGTTTCCATAACTCCTTTAGCAGGCAAGAGTTCTCTGAATAGACTGAACTGAGTTCTCATCGTCCTGTGTCAGGAACAACTCTTTACCCCTCTTGATGTACTGACCCCTTGGGGTGGACTGTCCTGTGTCAGGAACAACTCTTTACCCCTCTTGATGTACTGACCCCTTGGGGTGGACTGTCCTGTGTCAGGAACAACTCTTTACCCCTCTTGATGTACTGACCCCTTGGGGTGGACTGTCCTGTGTCAGGAACAACTCTTTACCCCTCTTGATGTACTGACCCCTTGGGGTGGACTGTCCTGTGTCAGGAACAACTCTTTACCCCTCTTGATGTACTGACCTGGGGTGGACTGACCTGGGGTGGACTGACCTGGGGTGGACTGACCTGGGGTGGACTGACCTGGGGTGGACTGACCTGGGGTGGACTGACCTGGGGTGGACTGACCTGGGGTGGACTGACCTGGGGTGGACTGACCTGGGGTGGACTGACCTGGGGTGGACTGACCTGGGGTGGACTGACCTGGGGTGGACTGACCTGGGGTGGACTGACCTGGGGTGGACTGACCTGGGGTGGACTGTAAAAAGTGTTTTAACTGATTGGACGCCTCACCCCCGACCCCTGTGGGTTGGGGGTCAGAATAGACCCCTGTGGGTTGGGGGTCAGAATAGACCCCTGTGGGTTGGGGGTCAAAATAGACCCCTGTGGGTTGGGGGTCAGAATAGACCCCTGTGGGTTGGGGGTCAGAATAGACCCCTGTGGGTTGGGGGTCAGAATAGACCCCTGTGGGTTGGGGGTCAGAAGGTGTCTCCCTGTGTGAGTCGTAAGAGGCAAATAAATTGAGACATCGTGACTTGAATAGCACTCACTCTATACCTTCTAGTGAATTTTCATGCTTAATGGCCTTACATGACCTACAATGACTGATAGGCATAAAACTCCATCCATCCATCCCCTCCCCTCCACTCTCAGTCTCACCCCATAAATATCTTGAACTCTGAAAGCTGTGAAAGTTTAAATGAACACCATTGGACACGTGTCCCTCCTTTGTAGCAGTGTGCTTGTGTGATCACTACTTAGTGTGCTAGAGAAATCCTCAGGTGAAGTACAGGAGTTGTGAGTGATTGTCATTGTCAGACTTCTCAACAAGAATAAAGTCAGTGTGAAAGCAGCACTCCCATTGCATAGTAGGATCACACCACATAGAGAAACAAACAATGAATTGCAGACCTATGCAGTGGCAGACTTCTACAGCCTTCAATGTTTCCTTTTGAGTGGTGCTAAGAAAGACTAGCTGCTACATCACTGCTGTCTGCTTCAGCTTGCTTTCATTGTGGAGAACAAGGGCACACCAGAAATGACTGTACCCAGAGGGAGACAGCTGCACACTGGAAAGGTAAGGACAATCCAAATTGTGGATTCAGTTGAGTGCACAGCCTGCACAGACAGGGGTTTTAGGAAGCATCAGGTAGTGGTCTGATTTTGCAGAGCTCTTCAGAAGTGCAGTGAAGTGGACTAACTTCCTTTCTTTTCTTTCTTTCTTTCTTTCTTTTTTCTTTGTTTCTATCTTTCTTTCTTTTGAACTCACGGTCAGGTGATGAAAATGTGAGAATTCGGTTATTTTTTCAGCAGACTGTAGATAATTGGAGTCTCACCTTTGGGTTGCTCAAATAATGGGAAGAAACTGGTTACCTTTAAACTGTGACCTGTGTAAATTGAGGTTTCTCTTGTCATTATTTTACTTTTGTTCCTCTCAGCATGCTTCCAGTGTGGGGAGAAAGGCCACATGATTAAGGACTGTCCAAACAAAGACCAGAAAATCTCCTGGAAAGGTAAGTCTGCTGGATGTCTGCTGCCATCACAACCAGGTTGTAAGCTGCCATGTACATATGTAAGCTGCCATGTACATATGTAAGCTGCCATGTACATATGTAAGCTGCCATGTACATATGTAAGCTGCCATGTACATATGTAAGCTGCCATGTACATATGTAAGCTGCCATGAACATATGTAAGCTGCCATGTACATATGTAAGCTGCCATGTACATATGTAAGCTGCCATGTACATATGTAAGCTGCCATGTACATATGTAAGCTGCCATGTACATATGTAAGCTGCCATGTACATATGTAAGCTGCCATGTACATATGTAAGCTGCCACGTACATATGTAAGCTGCCATGTACATATGTAAGCTGCCATGTACATATGTAAGCTGCCATGTACATATGTAAGCTGCCATGTACATATGTAAGCTGCCATGTACATATGTAAGCTGCCATGTACATATGTAAGCTGCCATGTACATATGTAAGCTGCCATGTACATATGTAAGCTGCCATGTACATATGTAAGCTGCCATGTACATATGTAAGCTGCCATGTACATATGTAAGCTGCCATGTACATATGTAAGCTGCCATGTACATATGTAAGCTGCCATGTACAATGATATGGTATTCAAAGGCAGTCAAAAGGGCATTTCTGGTCTTTTATTTTAAGTGATTGATATGATCAAACAGGAGTCATTATCAACATTGGGAAAGAATATGGGCAGTGTCTCGTTTTGAAAACAGATTTGTAACAACTTGACTGATTATTGCATGTAATTTACAGCAATCACTGTTTTAAATTCAGAAATGCCTTTCTAATTCCATTGACTTGCATAACCATAGTCCAGGGAATAATTCTCCTCATGTGTGAGTTGCTGTCAGTTTCCTTGGAAAAAAATAGATGCAAGGAGAACTGCAACTATTGGCATAACTGAAATGACTTGTCTCTCATATTTTGGGGGCATCTTTCTTTTTCTTCTCTCTCTCTCTCTCTCTCTCTCTCTCTCTCTCTCTCTCTCTCTCTCTCTCTCTCTCTCTCTCTCTCTCTCTCTCTCTCTCTCTCTCTCTTCTCTCTCTCTCTCTCTCTCTCTCTCTCTCTCTCTCTCTCTCTCTCTCTCTCTCTCTCTCTCTCTCTCTCTCTCTCTCTCCATCCCCCTTCTCTCTCCCCATCCCCCTTCTCTCTACCAATCCCCCTTCTCTCTCCCCATCCCCCTTCTCTCTCCCCACCCCCTTCCTTACACATTTCATCAGAATCATACCTATTTTTAATGAAATTTCCTGTGCAAGTGTCAGTCATTCTGACTTTTCTGGGTATAGTGCAATATGATAAACTATTTCTAAATTGCATCTAGGGATATATGCTTGTCCCATTTTTCAGCACATTTGCAAAGATCTTAGACACAAAGATAAACTACTCGGCTAGTTTGAGGAGAAGTGTCATCCAAGAGTTCACTGATGAAATAAGGGAAAGCAATTTGATTTGGAGGGATGGACAGATGAAAAATTTCAGTATCCCACACTTGTGAGGTTCATAAAAAGTCTCCTGGCCATTCCCTGCAGTAATGCAGAGGCACAGAAGGTTTTCTCTGTGCATGACAACAAAAGAGAGGCTAGAGCCTTCCATTAACTCACTGGAGTCGTGGCTAAATATTGTGATTGTTCTCCGGAATCGTAAGTTTTTCATGCATTTTCAAACATATAATAAAAATACAAAGGCATAAGATAACAAGACAAATTATATCTCAAATGAAAGCTCTTTATTTACTCTTTACATCCAAAGAATGATCTAAGTGACTAAAAGTGCTAATCATGAATTACACACCATAGAATTGAGTGTGTACATTTGCAAAAATGAAAAAGTAGGAAAAAAACAGTTCACTAGCTGTTATGGGAAGCTACAAGCACTCAGAAAATGAAAAACGTTAAATTTCAATATCCAAGTAATGCAAATATTTATAAACATTTAGTATAGACAAGTACAAGCAGATGGAAGCTTGCAATCAACCAAATCAAAATCAATGATCATTGAATAAAAGGAACAAATTCACGGGCATGTTGACTTGTAGTCCGGGAGATCCGGTGAACGGATAGTTCCGTGTGTTCCTCACCCAGTCATCATCGTCATTGTTGTCGCTGTCATCATCATCCCCTTCAACAGAGGCATGGCAAGAAGAATCCCTTCTAACTGCACTGCGGGGACTTGCATGAGTTCGGTGAGGTGTCGATCGCGACAGACCGCTGGTGCTCGGTTGAGGTGACCTTGAACTGCTTGTGTTAGCCGAACTTTCTTCGTCACTGTCACTCCAATCGCCAAGCTGATCATCAGCGATTTCCATGAATTCATGATCGCTATCATCACTTTCATCATACTCTTCATCTGTTAGACAATGAATAAGAGCATCTTCCTCATCAGAGCTGTCAGAAATCGCAAGTTCCAGCGTCTCTGTTCATCGCTCTCTCACCATTTTGTCAACATGTAGACCATACGCACAAAAATTATGATTTCTGATCATTGGTATAAAAGATAGACTAAAGGGAGCTAAATCTGCTTGCACATTCCTTCAGTCACACAGGCAAACAAGATTTATCTCCCTTAGACCAGCAGAACCAGAGCGAGAAAATCGCGATCGAATCGCAAACAATCTCGCGACACGACTCTGGTGGAAGGACGTCTATCGCAAATAATCTTGTGATACGACTCCAGTGAGTTAAAAGGGAATTGCTGTGGCACATAGTTGCTACTATGACGACAACGCACAGAGAGAGCAAACCTGTGCCGAGGTCATGAGGAAGCCACAATTCAATGCCGCATAAGTGAAGCAGTGCTCTGCTGCTGGACCTGAGGTTACATGATAGTTTTTCAGGCAGCATGTTTGTACTAGCCATACCTGACAACACGAAGTCTAGTAATTTTAGCACCTCTCAATGTTTCATAGCCACCACTGCAACAGATCGACGGGGAAATACTCTAGGCTGCCAACCAAAGCCAAAGACCACTGCTTCATCTCTGTGGCAAATTGCATGAGTCTAGAATAAGAGTTGCTAGGGAAAAAGGGGGAATAATGTATGTAAACTTAAAACACGTTTTTCTCAAAAAACGTATTTTTAGGGTGTCGATCTTCAAAGTCATGTGAAATCGTGTAGGGTAGTCATATGTTCATGATTATTGCACCATTGAGAAGCTTGTTGTGTGCACTTTTTGAAAACATACAGATATCAAAATGTTCAAAATGCAACGAGTGACTCATTTTGAGGAAGTCAGCAACAGGATCAGGAGAGCATTTGGACAGTACGAAGACCTGCTCTCAATCGTGAAAAGCAGAAAGCTGAAGTGGTACGGTCACTTGCCAAGAGGCAGTGGGCTGGCCAAGACCATCCTGCAAGGTACCGTACCAGGTGGGAAAAGGAAAGGCAGGCAGAGAAAGAGGTGGGAAGACAACATCAAAGAGTGGACAGGCTTGACCTTTGCTGACTCACAGCGAGCCACAGAGGATAGAGATTGATGGAGGAAGATTGTCCAAAAGTCATCAGTGGTGCCTCAACAACCCATCTCAGGGTTAAGAGACTGAACTGAACTGAACTCTGTGTGTGTGTGTGTATGTGTATGTGTGTGTATGTGTGTGTGTGTGTGTCTGTCATTAGTGTGTGTGTGTGTGTGTGTGTGTCTGTCATAAGTGTATGTGTTGGTGTGTGTGTGTCTGTCATTAGTGTGTGTGTGTGTCTGTCATTAGTGTGTGTGTGTGTCTGTCATTAGTGTGTGTGTGTGTGTGTGTGTGTGTGTGTGTGTGTGTCTGTCATAAGTGTGTGTGTGTGTGTGTGTCTGTCATAAGTGTGTGTGTGTGTGTGTGTGTGTCTGTCATTAGTGTGTGTGTCTGTCATTAGTGTGTGGGTCTGTCATAAGTGAGTGTGTCTGTCATAAGTGTATGTGTTGGTGTGTGTGTGTGTGTGTGTCTGTCTGTCATTAGTGTGTGTGTGTGTGTCTGTCATTAGTGTGTGTGTGTGTCTGTCATAAGTGTGTGTGTATGTGTGTCTGTCATAAGTGTATGTGTCTGTCATAAGTGTGTGTGTGTGTGTGTGTCTGTCATTAGTGTGTGTGTGTGTGTGTGTGTGTGTCTGTCATAAGTGTGTGTGTGTGTCTGTCATAAGTGTGTGTGTGTGTGTCTGTCATAAGTGTGTGTGTGTGTGTCTGTCATAAGTGTGTGTGTGTGTCTGTCATAAGTGTGTGTGTGTGTGTCTGTCATAAGTGTGTGTGTGTGTGTGTGTGTGTCTGTCATTAGTGTGTGTGTCTGTCATTAGTGTGTGGGTCTGTCATAAGTGAGTGTGTCTGTCATAAGTGTATGTGTTGGTGTGTGTGTCTGTCTGTCTGTCTGTCATTAGTGTGTGTGTGTGTCTGTCATTAGTGTGTGTGTGTGTGTGTGTCTGTCATAAGTGTGTGTGTATGTGTGTCTGTCATAAGTGTATGTGTCTGTCATAAGTGTGTGTGTGTGTGTGTGTGTGTGTCTGTCATTAGTGTGTGTGTGTGTGTGTCTGTCATAAGTGTGTGTGTGTGTCTGTCATAAGTGTGTGTGTGTGTGTCTGTCATAAGTGTGTGTGTGTGTGTCTGTCATAAGTGTGTGTGTGTGTGTCTGTCATAAGTGTGTGTGTGTGTGTCTGTCATAAGTGTGTGTGTGTGTGTCTGTCATAAGTGTGTGTGTGTGTGTCTGTCATAAGTGTGTGTGTGTGTGTCTGTCATAAGTGTGTGTGTGTGTGTCTGTCATAAGTGTGTGTGTGTGTGTGTGCGTGTGTGTCTCTGTGCGTGTATCCTTGCATGTGTAAAGCATTTTTGCTGAGCTTTAAGGACATTTTCATAATCTAGTTCTGTATACATTGAAATGAATAATACTTTTCAGATAAACACTGCCCAAGATGTAATGAGCAAGGCCATGGACCGTTTAGATGTCCTACCTTTGTGTGTAAGTATTTCACATTTTCATATTGTGGCAACTTAACTTATAAAATCATTTATAAAATATTTTTAAAAGATGTGTGTACATATGTGACATTCATGCATATACATATGAATGACAGTTTCAAGTCGTTTTATCAAATGCTTAGTTGTCGCATGAGTTGGACGTGTTCAGGCTGACCTCCGCTCAAACCGTCCCCAGCGTATTTGACTAGCTGCAGCCACTAAGAGAAATCTTTCGGGTGATCTGGAAACTTTGCCTCAACAGAAGAGAAAAATGTCAAAAGAAGAATTGTTTTACGACGTTAACAATGGCTCTACAAGGGCAGACGTACAAAGCGTTCCGCACGATCTGCCCAAAACCAGCGAGCTGAAAAGCTTGCTCAAGGCGGCGATCGAGTCGATTACATCACGATTCGAACACCTCGACAGACAAATTTTGATGACAATGGATGTGCTCTTTGACAGATTTGAAGCATGCTTATTCGATGCAGAACGGAGAGCAGACTGCCTTTAGCAAGACCTAGCAAAAACCAAGGAGACGTGCGAAGAGAGGAGCAGACTCGTTGACTCTCTCTCGACGCATGAATGAAATGCACAGCACCTTTGATGACCTAGAACAATATCAGAGACAAGAAAATATCAGAATCGTGAGACTGCCTGAAAAAATAAATGAGAAGACAGAAGAATGCAAGAAGGCGGTGCAGGAATTTTTCAGGAAGGAACTGGGGATCACCAGCGCAGTGGAAATTTCCGTTGCCCACCGACTTGGGAAGCCCAGGGAAGGACAGAGCCGCCCAATCATGTGCCGCCTTGTGAAATGCAGCGACAAGTCCATTGTGCTGAGAGGCCGCAAGAAGCTTCGAGAGAAGAAATCAAATGTCTACGTTTCCGAAGACTTGACAGCCAGCAACCAGCGCCTCTTCAGGGACTTGAAACAGGATGAGCGAGTCGCTAAAATGTGGACTTTCATTTGTGCTGTGAATGTGCAGGGTCAGAATGGTCAGAAGCTGTTTGGAGAAAAGAGTGTGGAGCAAGTGAGAGAGCTCTTCAACCGGTACAACAGAAGATAGTCGGGTCTTTCTCTTCCTGCTGTGAAATCTGTAAGTAATATTCTGGCTTGATTATTTCTTCCCCATGTATCTTATAATGATTCTAACGGGTATTATCAGTCACTGTGTACCAACGTTAACCTATACGTTGTGCGTCATTTAATGCTTTCCTATTTACTTATTGTTACGTACTGGCTACATGCAGATTGTGCGGCTCATGTCATAGGTTGGTGAACTGCTACTCAAACTTTGATTCTCAAAACTGTGCTACTACAAACAATTCTAGATGAAGTAGATATGAGAGCTTCGTTACCTCTGAATAAGTTTTCGAATACTATTGTGCTGCTCGATATAAAAAATCTAATGCTTTAAATGGATAATACACTGACATACAATTTTGGGGAGTGTGTATATGTGTGCGTGCGTATGTGCGTGTACATGTGTGCATTTCGATGACCTGCACTTAATGCTCGTGAGCTCCAGTATGGGTATACACAATGTCTTCAGCAGTCGTACGAGTGGACACGCAGTGTACTTAGTGGTTCTTGGTTGCTTGTATACTTAGACAATATTTTGCCTGCTGAGGATAATTCAATTTATCCTCAGCAGGCAAAATTTATCCTGTGCGGGAACCAGATCTCTATTCAATAGTTCTGCATGCATCTGTATTGATCTACAAATCTGGCAGAGTACATGTAGCTACTATAACCTCCTTGCTTGTGACGCGATGTCAGCACATAGCGATGTGTGCTACATGTTGTATGTGTGTGTGTGTGTGTGTGTGTGTGTGTGTGTGTGTGTGTGTGTGTGTGTGTGTGTGTGTGTGTGTGTGTGAGTGTGTGTGTGTGTGTAAGTGTTTTATTTATTTATGTATCTCTCCCCCCCCCCCCCCTCCAATCTATGGAGTATGTCCTAGCTGTTCATTAGCTATTTGTTTTGTCAGATATTGAACTGCTGGGTATTAATGATGTTCTTTTCGTTTGATTTATTCTTGCTTGCTAAAATTGTCCCAATTTTGACATAATGTCAAGTATGTGACTCGGCGTGTGTGTGTGTGTGTGTGTGTGTGTGTGTGTGTGTGTGTGTGTGTGTGTGTGTGTGTGTGTGTGTGTGTGTTTCTATTGAATCTAAATTGTGATATTTGCTGCTGCTGCTTCCCCCCCCCCCCCCTCCCCCTCCGTTTCCCAATTTACAGATTATGTTGTTCTAGCTGTTCATTTGCTATTTGTTTAGTAGCTAGAAACTCCCTACGGAGCGAAGCAGCAGACGGTCTTCAGAGGAAGAGCCCCCGTCGCCGAGTGTTTCGGCCCAATAATCTATTATTATCTATAATATTATTTATTATTGCATTTTGTATGAGGAGTGTGCAGTTGGGATTTGTTTTTTCTTTCTCTAAATATTGAACTGCTGGATTTTAATGATCTTTTCGTTTGATTGCTTGCTAAAATGGTCCCAATATTGGCATAATGTCAGGTATGCGACTCTGTGTGTGTGTGTTTGTGTGTGTGTGTGTGTGTGTGTGTGTGTGTGTGTGTGTGTGTGTGTGTGTGTGTGTGTGTGTGTGTGTGTGTGACTGTGTGTGTGTGTGTGTGTGTGTGTGTGTTTCTATTGAATCTAAATTATGATATCTACTGCTGGTCACACACCCCACCCCCCCCCCCCCCCCCCCCCCAATCTACGGATTATGTCCTAGCTGTTCATTAGCTATTTGTTTATCCGTTATTGCATTTTGTGTGAGGAGTGTGCAGTTTGTCAAATACTGAACTGTTGGGTCTTAATGATGTTCTTTTCATTTCATTTCATTTGTGCTGGCTTGCAAAAATTGTCCTAAAATTGACAAAATGCCAGGTGTGTGTGTGTGTGTGTGTGTGTGTGTGTGTGTGTGTGTGTGTGTGTGTGTGTGTGTTCTTATTGAATCTAAATTGTGATAGTGTTCCTGTACCTACATATGTAAGTACATGTGTGCTAGAAAAGACATGTAGATCTGCTGATTATGCGTTAGTTGATCATTTGTTACCTATTATTGCGAACTGAAGAGGATTGTGGAGTTTGTTTCTTGTTTTTGTCAAGGATTTGACTAAGCCACAAGTGATTTCTTCTTTGTGTTTGATTTGTGGCGTCCTTTTAAAGTTGAGCTATGAAATTGCCATGATGTAAGTCCCCCCCACCCCCATGTTAATACAGTGGATGCATGAAGAAAGTGAAGGGTGGGGATGGATGGGCAAGCTCAGTTCCTAATGATTGTCATCCAACTTGTGATTTTTAACACTCCTCCTCCCCCCCCCCCCCCCCTTTTTGTTTATGTTACTCTTCATTCTATTTGCCCTTTTTTTTAACCTTTAAATGAACATTTTATTTCTCGTTCCCGTCTCCCTACTTTTAGTTTGGCCACAAATTGTGTCGAGATAATCAAAACTAACTGCTTAATAGATTTTGAAAGAGAATTTTAAATGACGACTCAATACATCAAGATACTTACAATGAACTGCCGGGGTCTGGCTGATCGACGAAAAAGAAGAGATGTTCTAGACTACTTGAGATCCAAAACACCTGCGATAATTTTCCTGCAGATCACCCATTTAGACAAAGAAAAAGCTCGCACAATATTTATGGAATGGGAAGTTGAAGGCAAAATAGCTCCTTACAGCTCCAACTCGAGAGGCACAGCATTACTATTGAATAACACTTTTGAGTACAAAATAAATAATACTCGTATACATCAAGGAGGAAATTATGTAATGGCTGATGTGACTATGCAAGAACAAAACATAACTATATGTAGTGTATATGGGCCTAACTGGGATGATCCGAATTTCTTCACAGAACTATTTCGTGAAATAGAAGAGATGGGTAATAGTTCTTTTATTCTGGGGGGCGACTGGAATCTGGTAATAGATCCAAATAAAGACTATTACAACTATAAACAAATCAACAACAAAAGAGCTCGATCTGTGCTGTTGGAGAAAATGCAGGCATTTGGTCTTGTTGACTTATGGCATAAGCATAACAAAGAGTAAAAAATTTACATGGCAACCTGAAAACTTTGAAAAGCAATCTCGCTTAGACTTTTGTTTTTTTCTGAGAATCTCGAAAAATTTGGTTCAGAAAGTAGATATTGAACTTGGATATAGAACCGATCATTATATGATTTCTCTTACTATAAATACAAAATGGGAAAAGAGAGGGAAAGGTCTTTGGAAATTTAATACCTCCCTGCTTCGAAATGAAGAATATACACAAGTAGTTAAAAATACCCTACAGGAATGAATTTGAACTATATGCTGCACTTCCATATGATAGAAAGAGTCTCAACAACATTTTGCTTGATAATCTGCAGCTCACAATTCCTTGGAAGCTTTTTCTAGATACAACACTTATGGTTATAAGAGGGAAAACAATCCAATACACCCATAAATTAAAGAAAGAAAGCAATGAGAGAGAAAACAAATTAAATGAAATGCAGCTCACAATTCCTTGGAAGCTTTTTCTATATACAACACTTATGGTTATAAGAGGGAAAACAATCCAATACACCCATAAATTAAAGAAAGAAAGCAATGAGAGAGAAAACAAATTAAATGAAGAAATAAAACAATTAAACTAAGAAATTAACGACAAAAGGAGTGTTACGAACAAACCAATGATCAAGGCACTTAAGAAAGGCCAAAAACAACTTGAAGAAATAAGAATAAGTAAGACAGAAGGTTTAATGATATGATCTAGAATACGTTGGTCCGACTCTTAGAACAGCCACTCCGTCTCAGCGGCAGTCGATAGAGTAGGCCTACACTACCAAGTTCTGTTTGCGTGGCCTAATGGCAGTGAATCGATATTAAACTTGGCAGAAATAGACCTTGAGTATCCTAAAATGTACAAGACCACTCAAATTTCATGAACTATCATCCATTTTTTGACTCACATGCGAAGCAAAAGTGAGTCTATATACTCACCCGTTTCGTCCATCTGGGCGTCCGGGTGTGGTGTCGTCCGTAACAAACTTTAACGTTGGATTTTTCTCGGAGACTATTAAGTCTATCAACACCCAATTTGGCATGATGGTGTATGATGACAAGGCGTCAAAAAACATACATAGTTGGGTCAAGGTCGCATGTGTTTTGGTAGGAAAAATGTGTAAAGCAGTTCTTAGTGTATGATGTCATTGCTAGGTTTAGTTGTTTGGCCTTGACCTTGAAGATCACCTGAAGGTCAAGGTCATGTAAAGGTCAAGGTCAAGCATGTGAGTCATATGGGCTTTGCCCTTCTTGTCTACAATTTACTGAGCAAAATACGAACCGAGGGGGTTTGTAGGAAATCATTTTATATCTGCTTTACAATTCAATACTTTCAGATTTACGGATTAGCTCACTCGGTAGCGCGTCGAATATTATTTTGTCGCTGGGACATGCTTGGTTGTAGGGGATGCACATACGGGTTCGAATCAGCACAGAAGCTTTTTTTTAATGTGTGTATGGTTATCGAGAGAGAGAGCCACCCCACCCGTTGTTGTACACATGAGAGGTTGCGGGTTCGAACCTTACTTCCACCCCCCCTCCCCCTTTTCTCGAGAGGTTGCGGGTTTGAACCCAACCTGGATTTTTGGGGGGTTTTTGTTGTTGTTTTTCCCCCCCTCTTTTCTTGAGAGGTTGCGGGTTTGAACCCGATCTTTTTTTTAAATTTTTTTTTAATGCCAAAACCTGAAGGTTCAGCGCCAGAGGTTTTTATTTTAGACTGTCTAAAAATGTTTGGAATTGGACAGTCATTCATCAGTTGGATTGAAACGCTCAGCAATAATTCATCTGCTCGGGTGTTGCAGAATGGCTACCTGACCAAGTCCATATCTATTTCCAGAGGCTGTAGACAAGGTGATCCAATCGCAAGTTTTCTCTTTCTCATTGGTGCTCAAATTCTGAATACCCTCTGTCATAAAAACGAACAAATCCGGGGAATAACAATTAACGGAAAAGAGCATAAGATAGCCCAGTATGCAGATGATACAGAATTTTTCCTCGACGGTAGTGAAGGATCACTAAAAGCAACACTAGAAACATTGAAATACTTTGAAAGCATATCAGGGCTTAAAGTAAACATTGAGAAAACAAGATTGGTGTGGTTTGGATCTCTGAGTAATTCCAAGACGCAAATATGCACAGACTACAATTTAGATTGGAATCAAGGTCCCTTTAAAGTTCTTGGAATCACATTCTCCGCCAGCATATCGGATGTCATTAAATTAAACTATGAAGGAATTGTAGGAAAAGTAAAGAATAAACTCAAAGCATGGAGAGGGAGAAACCTCACACTTATCGGCAAAGTCAAAATCATAAAGACACTAGCACTCTCTAAATTAACTTATTATCTGATAAACATTCCTCGATCCCCGGACAATATAATAAAGGAAATCAGCAAAACATGCTTCCAGTTTCTCTGGAACGGTAAACCTAGCAAAATAAAGAGAGATATAATGATAAAAGAATGCAGTGAGGAAGGATTGGGAATAATAGATATAGATAGCTTTGACAAAGCTCTAAAATTGACTTGGATGAGACGTTCACTGCATGATAACTTCACACGCAACTATATATATTTTACGGACCATAAATGTGAAATCTTACTGAAGACAGGAGGTTGCATCGACCCTGAAACCATCGCAGGAGTGAATCCATTTTAGAAAGAAGTTTTCAGCCATTGGAATGAGATATTAACAGAATTTTATCAACCATCAACGGTAGAACAGGTCCTCTCTCAATCTTTGTGGAACAATCCTTTCCTGAAAGATAAGTACTTGTTCAACCTTGCGTGGTACAACGCCAGCATAAATCAGTCAGAAATATTGTCAATGTGAAAGGTCAACCAAAATTATTTTCTGAAATAATGTCACAATACCAGATTAATGGCAATTTTTATTATACAACAGAATAGTGCATAACATCCCGGGGAGATGGAAAGATATCCTCACACGTAACTGTAATCAATCTATGCTAGATATTCCCAGTTCTCCAATTAAGGAAATATTGGAAACCAAAGCAAAGAGAGGCATTACTTTTTTCTATGACAATCTAACAAAAAATAATTCTTTACCTGCAGGACATGAAAAATGGTCAAGAAACCTGTCCGACTACAACCTTCCATGGAAGAAGTATCACACACTAAATAAATGGGCCAACCCAGACACGCGAACAAGATCATTTCAGTTCAAGCTTTTACACAGAATCCTACCTACTAATGTATTTCTAAAAGCAATACGACTGTCAAACGACGACAGGTGCAGCATGTGTAGAAACGAATGAGAGACATTAGAACATGTTTTTCTCCTTTGTCCATTTACCAAGATTCTCTGGGACAATATTGAATTGTTTATATCTCAAAAACTAGACCAGGTTGTCAAATTCACCACTTTCAAAAAATTATTTGGAGCTTTGCAGGGAAGTAAAGCAGTAAATCACATATTAACCCTAACTAGAAAACATATTTATTATTGTAAGCAGAAGGAGGAAAAACCAAATATTCAAGATTTGACCAGATACATAATACAGGTGATTCAAACTGAAAAATATAGCACAAAAATCAGCCAGACCCTTGAACATTTTAAGACCAAAGGGAACAATTTTATATAATGAATTAATATACTGTACATTACAGTACATTGACTTGTATCGGAAATGCCACTCGACACAATTCGGCGCTGTGAAATCCTCATCACTCCATCTTGACCAGCATTCACCATCAGATGCCCTTACATTTCTTATTTTGCATACCCTTCATATACACCCCTTCCCCCACCCCCCATCCCCACCCCCCATCCCCACCCCCACCCTCTCTCTCTCTCTCTCTCTCTCTCTCTCTCTCTCTCTCTCTCTCTCTCTCTCTCTCTCTCTCACTCTTTCTCTCTTAACAACTTATAATACATCTCCTTCTCTTTAGTTCTTTTTTTTCCGGCTAGAAGGAGATAGACCCCTATTAAAAAATATATGTAAAAAACCCACCTCTTCCCATCCACCCCCGACTCCTCAGTAGACTTCCTCCTTTGCTGTTATTTATATTTAGATATATTTTTGACTCACATGCGAAGCAAAAGTGAGTCTATGTACTCACCCGTTTCGTCCGTCCGGGCGTCCGTAAAAAACTTTAACGTTGGATTTTTCTCGGAGACTATTAAGTCTATCAACACCCAATTTGACATGATGGTGTATGATGACAAGGCGTCAAAAAACATACACAGTGACTTGACCTTGCTTCAAGGTCAAGGTCGCAGGGGCCGTAAATGTTGTCTTAAAAACATCCATTTTTCACATTTCCCCAATTTTCTCTGAAGTGTTTGAGATTGGATACCTGACCTATATATTGTGTATAGGGCAAAGTAATCTCTATCTTTTGATACCAGTTTGATTGACATTGCTTCAAAGTCAAGGTCACAGGAGCTCTTTAAAGTTGGACTGTATAAATTTTTTGAAGTGACCTTGACCCTGAACTATGGAAGATAACTCTTCCAAACTTCATAACATTGTAGTACACATGTTATACTTTCATACTAGGTCACCCGTGTCGTCTGTCCAGGCAGACCGGGCGTCCGGGCGTCCTGTAATCCGTTAAAAAAACTTTAACGTTGGATTTTTCTCGGAGACTATTAAGTCTATCAACACCCAATTTGGCATGATGGTGTAGGATGACAAGGCGTACAAAAACATACATAGTGACTTGACCTTGCTTCAAGGTCAAGATCACAGGAGCTTTTCAAAGTTGGATTGTATACATATTTTGAAGTGACCTTGACCCTGAACTATGGAAGATAACTGTTTCAAACTTAATAATTATGTGGGGCACGTTATACTTTCATCATGAGACACATTTGGTCACATATCATTAAGGTCAAGGTCACTTTGACCCTTACGCGTCCAGGCGTCCTGTCATCCGTAGAAAACTTTAACGTTGGATTTTTCTCGGAGACTATTAAGTCTATCAACACCCAATTTGGCATGATGGTGTAGCATGACAACGGGTACAAAAATATACATAGTGACTTGACCTTGCTTCAAGGTCAAGGTCACAGGAGCTCTTCAAAGTTGGATTGTATACATATTTTGAAGTGACCTTGACCCTGAACTATGGAAGATAGCTCTTCCAAACTTCATAACATTGTAGTACACATGTTATACTTTCATCGTGAGACACATTTGGTCATATATCATCAAATTGGGGTAGTGAAACACTAAAAGTGACCATATCTCATGGTAGAAAGTGCCAATAATCACCATTGTGCTTCCTATGTCTTGAATTAACAGCTTTGTGTTGCATGACCTTGGATGACCTTGACCTTGGGTCAAGGTCACATGTATTTTGGTAGGGAAAATGTGCAAAACAGTTCTTAGTGTATGATGAAGGTCACCTGAAGGTCAAGGTCATGTAAAGGTCAAGGTCAAGCATGTGAGTCTATGGGCTTTGCCCTTCTTGTTTGTCTAGGAACGAATTCATGAAAGTACTGGGATGCTGATGATTGATGCTGATGATTGATGCTGAAGATTGATGCTGATGATTGATGCTAAAGATTGATGTTGATGATTGATGTTGATGAGAACCACTATGTATGCCTCCACCCCCCACCCACCCCTCTGTTTCTTTCTTTCTGTAAATACTTTTTTTAATTAAAAAAATGCTTAGTTGTCACTGTAGATTTGTCAGCACATTACAGCAAATAAAGGCTTTCATTTGAGTGTGACCCCCAGAATGTCACAGTCATATCAGAGACTTTCAGATCTTGCCGGTCAACATTGTGAATTATGTTTTTGATTACTTTCAATTTTCTTGTATAAAAGATAAGGTCCCATACCACTGTATTCCACCCTTGCAGCCATTTCCAAACTGCCACTAGGATCCTGTTGGTTTCTCAATTTAGCAGTTATGTGGGTATCGTTGGGCTTCTCTGCTCCAAGGTTATGTGATTGCTGAATGTAGAACAACAGACCTGCCTACCGTTACGGATTTTTACGGATTTTAGACCTCGAATACGGAAATACGGGTGGGATTTTGACAATCCCCCATTCAAGCACTCATTGTGAGCAAGTGTTTTCCTGCATAAGGAAGAACCGCACAGATCAGCAATCCAGTTTAGGTAACAGTACACTTGAGAGTTTGCTGGTTCTCAAGTCCAAACCTGTTGCTACAGTGTACACCAGTGAAGAACTAGACCTACTCAAGAGCTGCTATGACCCGCAGCTGAAAGAAAGCAGTGCTGAAGTAACTGGGGATGACTACCAGATGCCAGTGGGTGTAGCGCAATAGCAGCCGACAAGCAAAACAGTGGGTTGCATTTCTTTTTCTGAGGGGAATGTTTAGTTCTGGTAGTAGTCGTCATGTTTTCAGTTACTCAAAATGCAGTGAATATGTTACAATGGTCAATCCCTATTTGTTGATATGAAAGTATGTGAAAAATACTCATTTTGTCCGGAATACGTATTATACCAATTTTATCAGTCTAGAATACGGAGGAAAACTGTAAATTGGGGTAAGCACGTCAGGAAACAAGTGTTTGGGTGAGACACAAAGGTTAGAGGGAATCACGGGAGGCTTAATCAGGCAGCTTTGAGGCAGTATGAAAATGGCAGCCAGCGGTGGATTGGTGGCATGTGATATTAATGATAAAAAGAGCAGGTGGAGGACACAGTGGGGAAAACATGGTTAGTTACTAAATAACTGTGCTTGGTATTGAAAATAGGGCTTTTGTTTAAATACTCATGTTTCCTTTCAGCCCAGAAAGTTTTCCATAATTTGGCTCGGGAGCGCCGAAACCTGCCCATTTTTTCTCAGCGATCTGCTCTGCTGAAAAAAGTCATGGAGCAGGACACCATCCTTTTGGAGGGAGAAACAGGGTGTGGGAAGTCCACTCAGTTGCCACAGGTAGGCACTTTTATATAGGGCCAGGTTCCCCTTTTGACGCGCAGTGAGTCTGTTGCTGTGAGTGTGTGTGTGTGTAGGGGGGGGGGGGGGGGGGGGGGGGCGGTGCGGTGTCGTTGTGTGTGCATGTAACAAGGCTAGGTACCACTCCTGTCGAAGGAAAGCAGGCGTCTAACTCACGGGACAGCAAGCTCACAATCTTTAGTATGTTAGAATTCACATCAATTCTGGTAAAATTACAATTGCAGAAAATTCCATTAAAATGATTGTAATCACTAATCCAGAATCAACATGTAACCATGACGGGTCTCACCTGTGAGGGAAGGAAAGCAGGCATCTAACTCTAGGGATGAGAAAGTCACAAAATGAAGAGTCAGTCACTCGAGTCTGCCCTCGAGCACTGTGACCACGCTCACCCAGCCGCATGTGCAACCCAGTGAGACTGTCCTTCGAGTCTGCCCTCGAGCACTGTGACCACGCTCACCCAGCTGCACGTGTCACAGGTGAGACCCGGAACTGAGAAGCAGACAAGACCCACATCACACCCTCAGCCCACCGGGTGTCTCCACCTGCCGAGCTACACCGGTCACATGCAATGCACGCATGTGCACACATGGTTCACAATGATTTACATTTAGAGACTGAAAGATACCACAAACAGTGGCTGTTTTGCAACATATTAGCATCAGCATAGTCACCCATTAAAGTTGATAATTTTTAAATGCCATGTAGGAAAAATATCACTACCATGTTCAAGGTGGTGGATTGAGAACGAGTATCAACATGTCTAGTTTCTGCAAAAACAATCAATTGCACATGTTGACAGGATCATCTGGAAATTTGTGAATGTTGTCAGCATCTGCACAATGCCTGGTGCACTCAGTCCAGCAGTGCAACACAGAACATGTGGTTACTGGTCTCTGGTGCTTTCAGTCCAGCAGTGCAATGCAGAACATGTGGTTACTGGTCTCTGGTGCTTTCAGTCCAGCAGTGCAATGCAGAACATGTGGTTACTGGTCTCTGGTGCTTTCAGTCCAGCAGTGCAATGCAGAACACGTGGTTACTGGTCTCTGGTGCTTTCAGTCCAGCAGTGCAATGCAGAACATGTGGTTACTGGTCTCTGGTGCTTTCAGTCCAGCAGTGCAATGCAGAACATGTGGTTACTGGTCTCTGGTGCTTTCAGTCCAGCAGTGCAATGCAGAACACGTGGTTACTGGTCTCTGGTGCTTTCAGTCCAGCAGTGCAATGCAGAACATGTGGTTACTGGTCTCTGGTGCTTTCAGTCCAGCAGTGCAATGCAGAACATATGGTTACTGGTCTCTGGTGCACTATGTGGCTGTTCACAAATTAGTTGCTGTGTGAGCAGCAATGAAAGTGTTGAAGGCTCTCACAACAATAATCTAATGAACTGCTGTTGACATTGTTTTTGTGTCTGATGTAATTTGCAGCAAATAGCTGTGGTAACATAACTGATGTTATGTGTTGATGATGACTTTGTTAGTATAATTGGTATGGTGTGCTATTGATGGTAATGGTAAACCCCAGGATGCACTGATGATGACTCTTTACAGTATTTGTTGGAGGCAGGCCTCAATCAAGATCTCTGTGTGGCAGTAACACAGGTGAGGCTTCTTTTCATCTGCTCTGTGTGTGTGGGTGTGAGTGAGAGAGAGGAATATGAACATAATATTTATTTCCTGCTAATCCAGTTTTCTTGCCAACAAAAGCATAAAAGCAGATGATGCATGAATTGGAGCCTGTTATCTCCGTGCAAATATTTCCTTGCCCAGGAACATCTAGCATTGTACCTGTGAATGTGACTGACACAGTGGAACAGTCGCATTGTACCTGTGAATGTGACTGACATAGTGAAACAGAGTAGGATTGTACCTGTGAATGTGACTGACACAGTGGAACAAAGTAGCATCGTACCTGTGAATGTGACTGACATAGTGAAACAAAGTAGCATTGTACTTGTGAATNNNCTGTATTCCACCCTTGCAGCCATTTCCAAACTGCCACTAGGATCCTGTTGGTTTCTCAATTTAGCAGTTATGTGGGTATCGTTGGGCTTCTCTGCTCCAAGGTTATGTGATTGCTGAATGTAGAACAACAGACCTGCCTACCGTTACGGATTTTTACGGATTTTAGACCTCGAATACGGAAATACGGGTGGGATTTTGACAATCCCCCATTCAAGCACTCATTGTGAGCAAGTGTTTTCCTGCATAAGGAAGAACCGCACAGATCAGCAATCCAGTTTAGGTAACAGTACACTTGAGAGTTTGCTGGTTCTCAAGTCCAAACCTGTTGCTACAGTGTACACCAGTGAAGAACTAGACCTACTCAAGAGCTGCTATGACCCGCAGCTGAAAGAAAGCAGTGCTGAGTAACTGGGGCTGACACCAGCTGCCCTTGGTGTAGCGAAATAGCAGCCGAAAGCAACACAGTGTGTTGCATTTTCTTTTCTGAGGTGAATGTTTAGTTCTGGTAGTCGTCAGTCATTTTCAGTTACTTCAAAATGCAGTGAATATGTACAATGGTCAAATCCCTACTTATGTTGATATGATAAGTATGTGAAAAATACTCATTTTGGTCCCGGAATACGTATTATACCACATTTTTCCAGTCAGAATACGGAAACTGTAAATCTGGGGTAAGCACGTCAGGAACAATGTGTTTGTGGAGAAAAGGTAGAGGGAATCAGGGAGGCTTAATCAGGCAGCTTGAGGCAGTATGAAAATGGCAGCCAGCGGTAGGGATTGGTGGCATGGGATATTATATGATAAAAAGAGCAGGGTGGAGACACAGTGGGGAAAACAGGTAGTTACTAAAATAACTGTGCTTGGTATTGAAAATAGGGCTTTTGTTTAAATACTCATGTTTCCTTTCAGCCCAGAAAGTTTTCCATAATTTGGCTCGGGAGCGCCGAAACCTGCCCATTTTTTCTCAGCGATCTGCTCTGCTGAAAAAAGTCATGGAGCAGGACACCATCCTTTTGGAGGGAGAAACAGGGTGTGGGAAGTCCACTCAGTTGCCACAGGTAGGCACTTTTATATAGGGCCAGGTTCCCCTTTTGACGCGCAGTGAGTCTGTTGCTGTGAGTGTGTGTGTGTGTGTGTGTAGGGGGGGGGGGGGGGGGGGGGCGTGTGTGTGTGCATGTAACAAGTACCACCTGTCGAAGGAAAGCAGGCGTCTAACTCAAGGGACAGCAATTCACAATCTTTATTATTTTTAGAATTCACATAATTATGGTAAAATTACAATGCAGAAAATTCCATTAAAATGATGTAATCAATAATCAGAATCAACATGTAACCATGACGGGTCTCACCTGTTGAGGGAAAGCAGGCATCTAACTCTAGGGATGGCAATTCACAAACTGAAGAGTCTGTCACTCGAGTCTGCCCCTCGAGCACTGTGACCACGCTCACCCAGCCGCATGTGCAACCCGTGAGACTGTCCTTCGAGTCTGCCCCTCGAGCACTGTGACCACGCTCACCCAGCTGCACGTGTCACAGGTGAGACCCGGAACTGAGAAGCAGACAAGACCCACATCACACCCTCAGCCCACCGGGTGTCTCCACCTGCCGAGCTACACCCGGTCACATGCATGCACGCATGTGCACACATGGTTCACAATGATTTACATTTAGAGACTGAAAGATACCACAAACAGTGGCTGTTTTGCAACATATTAGCATCAGCATAGTCACCCATTAAAGTTGATAATTTTTAAATGCCATGTAGGAAAAATATCACTACCATGTTCAAGGTGGTGGATTGAGAACGAGTATCAACATGTCTAGTTTCTGCAAAAACAATCAATTGCACATGTTGACAGGATCATCTGGAAATTTGTGAATGTTGTCAGCATCTGCACAATGCCTGGTGCACTCAGTCCAGCAGTGCAACACAGAACATGTGGTTACTGGTCTCTGGTGCTTTCAGTCCAGCAGTGCAATGCAGAACATGTGGTTACTGGTCTCTGGTGCTTTCAGTCCAGCAGTGCAATGCAGAACATGTGGTTACTGGTCTCTGGTGCTTTCAGTCCAGCAGTGCAATGCAGAACACGTGGTTACTGGTCTCTGGTGCTTTCAGTCCAGCAGTGCAATGCAGAACATGTGGTTACTGGTCTCTGGTGCTTTCAGTCCAGCAGTGCAATGCAGAACATGTGGTTACTGGTCTCTGGTGCTTTCAGTCCAGCAGTGCAATGCAGAACACGTGGTTACTGGTCTCTGGTGCTTTCAGTCCAGCAGTGCAATGCAGAACATGTGGTTACTGGTCTCTGGTGCTTTCAGTCCAGCAGTGCAATGCAGAACATATGGTTACTGGTCTCTGGTGCACTATGTGGCTGTTCACAAATTAGTTGCTGTGTGAGCAGCAATGAAAGTGTTGAAGGCTCTCACAACAATAATCTAATGAACTGCTGTTGACATTGTTTTTGTGTCTGATGTAATTTGCAGCAAATAGCTGTGGTAACATAACTGATGTTATGTGTTGATGATGACTTTGTTAGTATAATTGGTATGGTGTGCTATTGATGGTAATGGTAAACCCCAGGATGCACTGATGATGACTCTTTACAGTATTTGTTGGAGGCAGGCCTCAATCAAGATCTCTGTGTGGCAGTAACACAGGTGAGGCTTCTTTTCATCTGCTCTGTGTGTGTGGGTGTGAGTGAGAGAGAGGAATATGAACATAATATTTATTTCCTGCTAATCCAGTTTTCTTGCCAACAAAAGCATAAAAGCAGATGATGCATGAATTGGAGCCTGTTATCTCCGTGCAAATATTTCCTTGCCCAGGAACATCTAGCATTGTACCTGTGAATGTGACTGACACAGTGGAACAGTCGCATTGTACCTGTGAATGTGACTGACATAGTGAAACAGAGTAGGATTGTACCTGTGAATGTGACTGACACAGTGGAACAAAGTAGCATCGTACCTGTGAATGTGACTGACATAGTGAAACAAAGTAGCATTGTACTTGTGAATGTCACTTGTGCGATGTTTTCTTATCATCGTATCACAGGCAAAGACAAAGGCGGCAATAACTGTTCTAGGTGTTCTTTATTCGGCCATCATCTACACAGTGACGTCATAAATTCATGACCTCATCAATAGACATCATCACATTGTATGCAAGTCATACCACATCTCCCTCTTTTAGCTTTTTTAATTGGAGTCCGATGAATGTTATTGTTATACAGAAGGGATTGGATACTAAATTTTATCTCTCTTGAAACAACAAACAAATCATTCCCTGTAGCTCTCTGGTTTTCGCACTATGCGGCCACTTCTTGTAGTGACTACACTCTGATTGTTATTTTGTTGGGCTGTGGGAATACTCTGGGAGCTTGGGACTGTCGCAGGTGTACTCGGTACTGCGGGTCGGTCGCTCTGTGCAGTATTCGCAGCATTGGACCTGCTTTCGGACTGGCTCTGCTGTGGTTGTTGGTTCTGTGCAGAAGGGATGACGGGAATCCGGGGCACACAGAACTTGGGAGGTGCGCTAGAAGTTGATACGGCACCTGGGTGTAAAAGGAGTGGTGTCGTTTTGGGAGCATGCAGAGTGCTCGGACGAGAAGCAAGTAACGGCCGCGGATACATCTTGCGGACCATACGCTGGTTGCGTCGAACAACACCGCCGTCTGACGTTTTGATGATCAGACTTCTTGGCGCTGTGTGTCTGTCGATTACTGTGCCTTCTTTCCTTAGGTCAGGAATCCACACTTTGCATCCAGGTCCCAGGGGATCAGGCTCAACGACTCTGTGTCTATTATTGTATTCAGCCTGCATTTTTTTCTCTGTACTCCTTCTCTCTCTTTCTCAGCAAAGTTACCTCAGGGGTCTGGGGTAATAGGGTCTCGGGAGGACACGGGACACGAGTCTTGAGTTTGCGGCCCATGCTCAGTTGTGCAGGAGAGAATCCGTTGTGTAAACTGGTGTTGCGGTACATTAGCAGCCCGAGATACTCATCCTCACACTTGGTCATCATGTATTTGATGGTTTGCACCGTGCGCTCCGCTTCGCCGTTAGCTTGGGGGTACTTAGGCGATGATGTCACGTGCTCAAATCCCCACGATTGCGCGAAACTGGCAAGTTCCTTGGCAGCAAATTGCGGACCATTGTCTGTAAACAATACATCAGGGATGCCGTGTCGACTGAAGATTTTCTTCAGCTTGTTTATGGTCTCAGCCGCAGTGTTCCTGGAGTTGGCCAGCACTACCTCCACATCTCTGGAGTAGTAGTCGACTGCAAGTAGGTATGTTTTCCCATCATGTTCGAAAAAATCTGCTCCGACTCTGGACCAAGGTCTCTCAGGGAAAGGCGTTCCCTTCATTGGCTCGACTCTGGGCCTTCTGTTTTTCGAGCATTCTGTGCGTGTTTTGATCATAATGTCTATGTCGTTAGACAGACCAGGCCACCACACTGCTTTTGTTGCATTCTGTTTAGTCTTGTTGATACCTTGATGTCCGTCATGTAAGTAACGTAGGACATCATGTCTCAGGGATGCCGGAACCACCAGCCGTGAACCATGTAGTATGAGTCCGTTATGTACAGACAGATAACTCTGTTCGTTGTAGTACACTTTGAGTGTGCGACTCAGTTTGTTCTTATTAGGCCATCCGTTGAGGATATACTGCATGACAAACTTCAGCGTCTCATCATGTTGTAACTCTGACCGAATTTCTTCCAACCTGCGGTCAGATGCTGGCAGATTCTGCATGATCGAATTGACGTATATTTCTGTCAGCTTGTTCAGGCAATCAGCACTCTCTGTCGTCGCCATCGGAGCTCTGGAGAGAGTGTCTGCAGTGTACAGCTCCTTCCCTGGGACATAGCTTATGTCAAAGGAAAACCTCATCAGCCTCATTCTGAATCGCTGTACTCGGATGGGCAGTTCGTCAATCAGCTTGTACGAGAGTAGAGGGACTAACGGCTTATGATCGGTCTCGACTTTGAAATGCATGCCTGGTGAATTAGAAGGTCGGACCAATGCTCCAGACTCCAAGTCACCCCCAACGCTTCCTTCTCCGTCTGGGAGTAGCGGCGTTCTGTATCCGTCATGGATCGACTTGCGTAAGCGACTGGACGCATCTCGCCGTTGTTCTGGGGTTGGAGTAGGACTGCTCCAAGCCCAAAACTACTAGAATCAGCAGAAACTAGTGTCTCTCTCTCAGGACTGTACAATGCAAGAGTCTGTGGTGTAGTCAAATCACTCTTGAGGGCATCAAATGCTGCTTGCTGGTCGGAGCCCCAGTACCAAGCTACATTACTCTTCAGTAGATCCCTCAGAGCCTTCGTTTTCTCTGCCAAGTTCGGCACAAATTTCATAATCTGATTCACCATGCCGAGAAATCTTCTGACGTCTGCAACGTTTTCTGGCTTCTTCATCTCAGCAATGGCCTTGACCTTCTTCTTGTCCTTCTTTATACCATCTCTATCGATCACCTGGCCCAGATAATCGATTTGTTGCTTGGCAAACTCACACTTGTTCAAGTTGAGTGTGAGCCCTGCTTGTGAGAGTCTGTCCAGCACTCGCTTGAGTCTGGCATCATGCTCTGCTTTGTCTCGTCCAAAGACTAGTATGTCATCCATGTGACACACAACTCCATCCAGGAGCAGAGGAGATTCCACAAGGTAGTCTTTTATATCTGAATCTCCCAAATGGAGTTATGAAGGTCGTGAGCTTTGAACTTTCTTCATCAAGGAGCATTGATGGAATCCAGAGTTCGCGTCTAGCTTTGTAAACACTTTGCCATGTGAAGCATCACTGTTACCTGTGCACCAGTGTCTATACACCAGGTAAACTGCTGTGATCCAACCTTGAGGCGAATGTGCCATCCTGCATCTGATGTGGTAGTGGATTTTTCATTCACTCCATCAACGTAGAACTCCTCTTCGCTAGATAGCTCTTCATCTGCCTTCTCATGGTTGACTGCACGCACTCCTGCTGTTGTGCCTCTGCAGGCAACAGCAAAGTGTCCAATCTTGTTGCACTTCTAACAAATCTTATTAGCAGCCGGACAATGTTTCTTGCCTCTTTGGTGCTTACGATTGCAGTAGCCACACTTTGTTGGACGGTCTCGATGAGTTACAGGCAACTGTTGATCTCTTCTGGATGATTCTTTTGACAGCGCATCTATGGTAGATGTCTTAGAACGGGCGAGTTCTTGCTTCGTCATCTCCCTCATTTGCAGAATTTCAGCAGCTTTCTCTAACGTCAGACTTGCCCCGATGTCATATAACTTGAGCTTTGCCGTGTCATCCTGGCACGCAAATACAAGTTTATCTCTGACCATGGCATCTGGAGTTTCAAATCTGCACGCTTTAGCTTTCTCCTTCACTGTGCGTAGCCACGCATCAAAAGATTGGCCTGCTTCACGCTTCAGCTGATACCAAAACTGCTCCCGCAACATTAACTGAGGATCGCGGCGATGAAAAAATTCCTCAAACTTACGTATGACTGTGGCGTAATTATCTTTCACCTCCGCTGGCAGTTGACGATCTCCATCATTTGGATCCGGACGAGCTTCAAGAAATTTGAAATCGGAAAATATTTCCAGGCCGTCATCACCAATATGATTGAGCAGTAGCCCTACCTTGACTATGTCTGGCTTCGTTGAAGCGCCCGTTGCTTGAAGAAAAATGTCAAACCGGAATTTCCAGCGGTCCCATTCGGCACTCTGATTCACGCCGATGCAACGCAAAGGATCCGGTGTTTTGGCAATAACTGCCTCTGCCATCTTCACCTGATTTTAGTTAACCGCTGCCACCATGTGCGATGTTTTCTTATCATCGTATCACAGGCAAAGACAAAGGCGGCATCAACTGTTCTAGGTGTTCTTTATTCGGCCATCATCTACACAGTGACGTCATCAATTCATGACCTCATCAATAGACATCATCACATTGTATGCAAGTCATACCACATCACTGACACAGTAAAACAGAGTCGCATTGTACCTGTGAATGTCACTGACAAAGTGAAACAGATTAGCATTGTATCTGTGAATGTGACTGACACAGTGAAACACAGTAGCATTGTACCTGTGAATGTGACTGACACAGCGAAACAGAGTAGCATTGTATAGATCTGTGAATGTCACTGACACAGTGAAACAGAGTAGCATTGTACCTATGAATGTGACTGACAAAGTGAATTCGATTAGCATTGTATCTGTGAATGACACTGACACAGTGAAACAGATTAGCATTGTGCCTGTGAGTGTGACTGACACAGTGGAACAAAGTAGCATTGTGCCTGTGAGTGTCACTTACAAAGTGAAACAGTTTAGCATTGTGCCTGTGAATGTGACTGACACAGCGAAACAGAGTAGTATTGTACCTGTGAATGTGACTGATGAAGTGGAACAGTCGCATTGTACCTGTGAGTGTGAGTGACAAAGTGAAACAGAGTAGCATTGTACTTATAAATGTGACTGACAACGTGGAACAGATTAGCATTATACCCATGAATGTGACTGACAAAGTGGAACATAGTAGCATTTTACCTGTGAATCATGTGACTGACACAGTGGAACAGAATAGCATTGTACCTGTGAATGTGACTGACACAGCGGAACAGAGTCGCATTGTACCTGTGAATGTAACTGACAAAGTGGAACAGATTAGCATTGTACCTGTGAATGTCACCGACACAGTGGAACAGATTAACATTGTACTTGTGAATGTCACTGACATAGTGGAACCGATTAGCATTGTACCTGTAAATGTGACTGACATAGTGAAACAGAGTTGCATTGTACCTGTGAATGTAACTGACACAGTGGAACAAAGTAGCATCGTACCTGTGAATGTGACTGACATAGTGAAACAAAGTAGCATTGTACTTGTGAATGTCACTGACATAGTGGAACCGATTAGCATTGTACCTATAAATGTGACTGACAGTTTTTAACTTGTCTTGACTGCTGCCTCTCTTCTGCAGCCTCGAAGAGTTGCTGCCATCACCCTTGCGCAACGAGTTGCTAGGGAGAAAAGTGTCAAAGTTGGACATTTGGTGAGTGCCATAGCCATAGCCATAGAAACTTGGAGACTTCATTTTCCATGACAGTAACTGAAAAGTGACCAAAGCCAAATCAAGTTGTTTCATCCCCCTAGAGGGCCCCATTTTCAACATGTGTCTTCTTTATGGCAATCTTGTACATTTGCGAAATACCCACATAATGCAAAGCCAAAGAAGTTATCAATGAACATACCACAGAAGTAGAAAAATATGATTAAATACAGATGTCTGTTTATTAGGGTGAGTGCTCCTAAGCTCAAACTGTGCTCACCTCCTGGACAGGCCCCATGTCTGCTACTAGTGCTTGCCTAGTGCTACATCAGTAGCAATAATAGTAGTTGCAGAAACTGCGAGCAGCATTCTCTACTCTCGGAACCCTTTCGTTCAGGAGGCGAGCACACCAAGTGCTTGTTGTTAGCATTAACCTTCATGAACAAGCCATGGAACAACTGTTTGAATTAATTCCCTCTGAATGCCCCATTTTCAATTCATGTCACTCAAAAATTGCATCATCACAAAGTTGTCTCCCACTCTGTTTCTTATTGAGCCTGTGGCTACAAAGGAGCAAATGAACTCCATCCCATATGATGTCTTGATGAATGGCAGGAGGTCTAGAAAAGGGGCTTTCTTTCCATTCATTTTGATGCTGTTTAAAAGTTGTTCTTTCAACAAAACAGAATTTTCCTCCCTATTTGAAGTTCTGTTTTACTGATTGCGTCAGTTTGTTTTGTTTCAGGTGGGCTACTCAGTCCGATTTGAATGCCAGGTATCAGAGGACACCAGAATCAAGTACCTCACTGATGGCACTTTGTTGCGAGAAGCCATCAGCGATCCCCTGCTGACCCAGTAAGTTTCCAGTCAGTTCCCATGGTCTTGGGTAATTGGCTGCATTTTCTCCATCTCAGTTTTCTCTTAAGTCATTTGATGATTTGTCTTGTTGCCATCCTCTCCTGATGTGCACCTAGTGAACAGGGCTCCGTGTTGCAGTGACACTGGTGCATGTGAAATGGAGCAGGCCTTGTTGCCATCCTCTCTCCTGATGTGCACCTAGTGAACAGGACTCCGTGTTGCAGTGACACTGGTGCATGTGAAATGGAGCAGGCCTTGTTGCCATCCTCTCTCCTGATGTGCACCTAGTGAACAGGACTCCGTGTTGCAGTGACACTGGTGCATGTGAAATGGAGCAGGCCTTGTTGCCATCCTCTCTTCTGATGTGCACCTAGTGAACAGGGTTCAGTGTTGCAGTGACACTGGTGCTTGTGAGATGGAGCAGGCCTTGTTGCCATCCTCTCTCCTGATGTGCACCTAGTGAACAGGACTCCGTGTTGCAGTGACACTGGTGCATGTGAAATGGAGCAGGCCTTGTTGCCATCCTCTCTTCTGATGTGCACCTAGTGAACAGGGTTCAGTGTTGCAGTGACACTGGTGCATGTGAAATGGAACAGGTCATCTATTGGGTAATCCCCTGAAATGCCCCAAAGTGAAGAAAAAAATAAGGAGGAATGGAACCCTCTGTGCTGCAGCTCTAAGACTTGGGAATTTTCTTTGCAAAAGCTGAGAGCGGCTCTGTTTCCTCTGTCTACTAGTACTACTGCATGAAGACCTTATTGAGAGCCAAAGGCACTCCCCTCTTTTCTCCTCCCTATTTCTGTTAAGCCCCAATAAGTAGCTGACCTGCTAAATTTTGAAGTAAAAGATAAATCACACAAAACGAAAATGCACAGTTACAAATCATAGTATGCCTTAATAAATTTCTATGTACAATATTTCCTATTTTAAAGAAAAATTACATACATATGTACACATGCATGTACATATAAACCAGTTTTATTCACAATTCTTGTGCAAAATTATTACAACAATATTTGCTGTCCTGCGATTGATGAAATGCCTTCATGGACATGTTCTGTGGCATCGAACTGAGAGCATTGATTGGCACATGTTGCCACAGATCGCAATGGACAGTAAATGCAGACGGTTGTTTTTGTCTGCTGTGACAGTGCAAGACAACGCGAGGGCATTGCAAATGTTATCGTGGGTGATCGCGGTACTGAATTAACCCTTACACTTCCGTAACTATTTCCAACTTTTGTGAAAATATTGGTGAGTTCAGGAGAAAAAATATTAAAAAACAACCAGAACACTGAAGTGTATAAAACTATACATTTTATTAAAGTAAAATGAACAGGGCAGATACTGAATACAAAATGAACTTTTTCTGGACAAGCTCATTTGCATACAAGGGCAGTAACTCTAAGTTTTCTAGATTTTTTGGTGAAAATTTATGGATAAAAAACAGCAAAAATAATAAAACTACCACAAAATGAACTTTTTCCACTGGACAAGCCTCATTATGAAAATCCACACAGGGCAGTAACTCTAAGCTTTTCTCTAGATGTTATTGACAGTCAATAGCAAAAATTTATGCGGATGAAAAAAACAACAGCCAACACCAAAAATACGACACAACCACCCATAAAACAGACCATGAATCTTGCCCAGAAATGACTTCTGNNNCCATAGAGTACAGCAAACTACTAACTTGAATCTCGCCACTCTCTTTACTCAGCTTTGATGCAAGCCGGAAACGATCAAATCTCGCTAACCAAGTTGGCCATGCAGAAGGCTCATGAAATGCAAATGGCTGCGGCGGTTTGAACATTGTGACGATCTGAAATTTTCCAATCAAGTTACTTGGCTTTCGATTGCTCGTTCAGCTGAATCCTGGTCCCCTTTTTGTTCAAAGGATTTCTGACACCATGTTTTGTGGTCTTGTTGTTATCTGTGGCTCGAGTGGAAGAGCGTGATAAAAGGGAAAACTTATGGAACGCTGAACAGTCAACTTCACTTCTCAGATGGCGGTTGAGGAACTATTTATTCGTACGCATGCGCAAGCTTCGTAACTATCCAGTAGCAGTTACTTCCCTTGTTCATGGTAATATGACAGGGTGGGGTGTTGAGTTAACCAAACATGATGATGGAGAGAGATAGGGGGCAGCAGACAGGATGATTTGGGGGCGGGGGAAAGTATGTGAGACTGGTCCAGGATGCAAGGTGGGGTGGATAAATGCTGCTCTACAGAAGATGACAGACTTATCTGCCTCTGTGGTCAACTAGTGTCCAAGCCAGGGGTGCAGCAAGGGCAGCATGGTAGTTGCAGCAAGGGCAGCATGGTAGTTGCAGCAAGGGCAGCATGGCAGCTGCAGCAAGGGCAGCATGGCAGCTGCAGCAAGAGCAGCATGGCAGCTGCAGCAAGAGCAGCATGGCAGCTGCAGCAAGAGCAACATGGCAGCTGCAGCAAGAGCAACATGGCAGCTGCAGCAAGAGCAGCATGGCAGCTGCAGCAAGAGCAGCATGGCAGCTGCAGCAAGGGCAGCATGGCAGCTGCAGCAAGAGCAACATGGCAGCTGCAGCAAGAGCAACATGGCAGCTGCAGCAAGAGCAACATGGCAGCTGCAGCAAGAGCAACATGGCAGCTGCAGCAAGGGCAGCATGGCAGCTGCAGCAAGGGCAGCACGGCAATCGCAGCAAGAGCAGCATGGCAGCTGCAGCAAGGGCAGCATGGCAGCTGCAGCAAGGGCAGCATAGCAGCTGCAGCAAGGGCAGCATGGCAGCTGCAGCAAGAGCAGCATGGCAGCTGCAGCAAGGGCAGCATGGCAGCTGCAGCATGGCAGCTGCAGCAAGAGCAGCATGGCAGCTGCAGCAAGAGCAACATGGCAGCTGCAGCATGGCAGCTGCAGCAAGAGCAACATGGCAGCTGCAACAAGAGCAACATGGCAGCTGCAGCAAGAGCAACATGGCAGCTGCAGCAAGAGCAGCAGGGCAGCATGGTGGTCGCAGCACAGCGGTATTGGATATTAAACCTTAGGATCTAAGACTCACAGGCATCACCATAGGCAGCTGGGAATGCCTCACTAATGACAACAGTAGTTTGACAGTCTGTGTCAAAGAGGGCAGTGGGAGGGGTGAGGTTGAGAGGAACTGCCATCTAGACAACAGGAGGAGCTGTAGGAGGCAGAGGGAGCAGACTGCAGCTTGGCAGTCCTCAGTTTCGAGACTGGCAAAGACTGCTGTGGGGGAGACTGCTGTGGCGGAGACTGCCATGGTGGAATCTGCCACGGTGGAGACTGCTGTGACGGAAACTGCTACGATGGAGACTGCTGTGGCAGAGACTGCCACGGTGGAGACTGCTGTGACGGAAACTGCCACAGTGGAGATTGCTGTGGCAGACGGTGGAGACTGCCGTGACGAAAACTGCCACGGTGGAGACTGCTGTGACGGAAACTGCGACAGTGGAGACTGCTGTGATGGAAACTGCCACAGTGGAGACTGCTGTGACGGAAACTGCCACAGAGGAGACTGCTGTGATGGAAACTGCCACGGTGGAGGCTGCTGTGACGGAAACTGCCATGGTGGAGACTGCCACGGTGGCGACTACTGTGATGGAAACTGCCATGGTGGAGACTGCTGTGATGGAAACTGCCATGGTGGAGACTGCTGTGACGGAAACTGCCACGGTGGAGACTGCTGTGACGGAAACTGCCACGGTGGAGACTGCTGTGACGGAAACTGCCATGGTGGAGACTGCTGTGGCGGAAACTGGCACGGTGGAGACTGCTTTGACGGAAACTGCCTCGGTGGAGACTGCCATGGTGGAGACTGCTGTGACGGAAACTGCCACGGTGGAGACTGCTGTGATGGAAACGGCCACGGTGGAGACTGCTGTGACGGAGACTGCTGTGGCGGAAACTGCCACAGTGGAGGCTGCCACGATGGAGACTGCTGTGACGGAAACTGCCATGGTGGAGACTGCTGTGGCGGAAACTGGCACGGTGGAGACTGCTTTGACGGAAACTGCCTCGGTGGAGACTGCCATGGTGGAGACTGCTGTGACGGAAACTGCCACGGTGGAGACTGCTGTGGCAGAAACTGCCACAGTGGAGGCTGCCACGGTGGAGACTGCTGTGTTGGAGACTGCTGTGACGGAAACTGCCACGATGGAGACTGCTGTGGTGGAGACTGCTGTGACGGAAACTGCCACGGTGGAGACTGCTGTGGTGGAGACTGCTGTGACGGAGACTGCTGTGGTGGAAAACTGCTGTGACGGAAACTGCCACGGTGGAGACTGCTGTGGTGGAGACTGCTGTGACGGAGACTGCTGTGGTGGAAACTGCCACAGTGGAGGCTGCCACGATGGAGACTGCTGTGGCCAGGCTGTCAGAGCATTTGACCTGCAGTTGTTTGCAGCTCATGAATTTGGTGTTCAAAGCTCCACAGATCCTAGAGTTGGGTTTTTGGGTAAGGTGCTTCACCCACACTGCTTCTCCTACAGAGGAGTCAAACAAGACGCGTGTTGTAAGTGGCGAGCCAAGCGAGTATCTCGCAAGCAGGGCTAGCCATGCCATTGTAAGGCGGCGAGCGGTTAGCCGTGGCTCGCAAGACATGGCGAGCTGCAGAAAGAGCACCTCATGGGCTGCGAGACATCTCGCTTGGCTCGCCCACTTACAACACGCGTCTGGTAATGGGCGTTGCACTGCAGTAACCAAAGGTGAAATTCAACAAGAATTTCGTCCCAAATGACAAAAGCAACAATCATTATATCCTTTAGAGTGGGACTCCTCAGCCACTTCAGAGGGCATTCTCCCAGCATCTAACCACCAGGGCACTACCATTGTCTCTCAAGAAAGACACTCACTTGTTGCTGCTGCTACTACTGCTGCTACTACTGCTGCTGCAACCACTACTAATTCTTCCACTGTTTCCTCTACTAGTACCACTACTAATACCCTACCACGACTATTACCAGTACTACTATTACCACCACCACCACCTCTACTACTACAACTCTACTACTACTGCTACCATTTTAGGACAAGTCTTAGTGTGATGTGAACAATGATACTTTTTCAGATCATTGTGATGTCAGCCACCATTGACCGTACCCTGCTGTCCAAATACTTTGGCCTGTCCACATGGTTTACCTTAGAAGGCAGACAGTATTCTGTGGAGGTGAGGAACACAACACACAGACACACACACACACAAATGCACACACACACAAATGCACACGCATGCATGCATGCACATATACACTTAAGCACAAATACATGCACGCATGCACACACACACATACACACACACACACAGACACACACACACACCGACACACACATGCAAACCACCAAACCCCACACACACACCACATGTGCACACGTACACGTACATTCACACACAAGCTTGCACACACACTTTTACACACACATGCATGCACACATCACATGCACAGACACACATGCATGCACACACACACGCACACACAAAGGACCAATGCTGTGGAATGCAATTTCAGAGTCGACAAGGAGACTGCAGTTGTAAAACAGATTTCAGGTAGAGCCTGAAATCATATTTGTGTGTAAATGAAATAACTTTGTAACCACCTTGACATGCATGAAAAGTGGGAGAATGCTAGCACAACCTGTGTATGCATGTATATACATGTACTGAAGTCAGTTTGATTTCTGCATGGAAAATGAATTACATGTACTTGTATTTAGTATGTATGTACAGAAGATATTTTGAGGTCTTACACTGATGAATTGTCATTGCATTGACAGGAGATGCAAGCTAATGAGAAGGTGTCAGACTACCTCAAAGCTTGCGTGGAGAGGTTTCTGCAGTTGCACCAGAATAAGCCTGCTGAGTAAGTTCTCATTTTTCCATTGTCAACAATCAGGTAGAGTTATATTGTGATCTATTATTATACCTATGTTTGGATCTCAAATTTACTTCCCATATCACCCCCTTGTCATTGGGCCTTAGGAAATCACTACTAGCACCTGACAACAAACACGGAAATGGACAGGTATGTTGCACTCAATCAGGGGCCAGCATATTCTCCAGTCCCTGGGGAGAATTCCCACCTGATGCTGGCCCACTGCCCTCACAGGTACCCGTTTGTTTTTCCTAGGTGGTTAGAGGCAGTGCAAGTCAACTTAGATGATTCCCCTAATTTCCACCCTCTGCTTTTCCACCATTCCATTCTGTGGATACATACCAGCTGAAGGCTGCACTTCCCCTCTCATTTATCTCCTCATAACTCCAAATTTGGCAAGCTTGTGTACTACGTGTTATGCTGCAAGATCATCTCATTATCCCTGAATTTAGAATGATGTGGAGAACACCAAAGGAAATACATACCTTAGCTGTCCACGTGGTCAGCCGTGGCGGTATGGGTGTGTTAATGGTCCTCTCTCAATGACTTGCCCCATACCTTAAGCAGTTTTCACATTATTCTATCAAAAAATTTCCTTCTGAATGAAACTACAACTATCATGATACAAACAGTGGTTGATGCTCTATGCCTGGTCAAGTACATGGGTACTAACTATGAGCATTCTGAAGAAAATAGCTTTGTAAGTGTGCCAAAAAAACTCTGATAATATACAAAAAGTTACAGAGAATGGGCAAGTTCATTGACTTCTAGCACAAAGTTCCTTGGTGGCCAATGAAAATGCAATGTACATATAGATGGAAGTCTCCCATTTACAATTACACCACACACATCACTGTTTTGTTTGCAAGTATGGCAGAATCGAGATAATGATGTGGTTGCGTTATAAAATATAATGCAGTTTTTTTTCTCTCAGTGAAAGTTGCTTTGTCCTCCTGAAGGCATGAAAAACCAACTCACAAAGTATATGTATTGATGGTTCAGCTTTGAAACATGCCACTCACAAAGTATATGTATTGATGGTTCAGCTTTGAAACATGCCACTCACAAAGTATATGAATTGATGGTTCTGCTTTCTGGATTGAAGAAATCTCCTAATTGCTAAAGTGACCCCATTTGGTAGAAATCCTGCTGTATCAGTTTGACAGGCATCACACAGAATCAGTTTGGGAAGACCAGATACGTACATTATGCATTTTCCTCAAGGCACTCTAGGATCCATGCGGTTTCAAAGCTTCACCAACTAACCCTTCACATCTTCATCTCTGACCTGAATCCCCAATATCCTTGCATCTGTAGGCTATTTGTCCCGGAAAGCACTGTGACCCTTGGTGTGGTTACTTTTGCAGGGAAAACATTCTGATGTTCCTAACAGGTGTGGAAGAGATTGAGAAAGTCTCAGACACCATACAAGCCACCATCATTCGGCACTTGAGCAAAGACAAGGTGCCCAAGCTACGCATCTGCCACTTCTACTCACACATGACAGAGGAACAGAAGGAGGCTGTCTTCCATTCTGCACCAGAGGTAGAAACAGACTTTTCCCCCCTTTTTTGTTACTGAGGAAGCTGCTAAGTCCTTGGTAGCCTGAACTGTGTAACTGTCAACATACAGTAGAAGCCGCTTATCAAGACATGGTTAATCCAGACACACTGTGTATACGGGACAAGACTCAGGGAACTGATTTTTTACTGTATAATTTAACCTGTTAATTGGGATAACCCGCCGCTTAATTTGGACAAAACTCGGCCAGATTTCACCTAAGAGCCATGGCATGGACTTGAAATGCAACCAATTGGTGAAAAGCAAAACAATCCAATAGCTTATCAGCTGCTAGGCAAGCTTTTACGCATTGCAAAGACAAAGAGATTAACCAACTGCTAATGAGCAAAACAATCCAATCACATGTCAGCTTTCTTGGCCAATCACTGAGCAGGAGGCATGATTACGGCTGCATAATTCGGATGACCAAATGCACACATCACCATTACTCTCATTGGTCGCTTTGAGTGTACACTCACCACAACGATGTCATCCGAGCAGTCCAACCTGTCTTTGACAGAGAAGATGCAAGTTTTGGAAGAGGTGCAGAAGCCAGGTGCAACCATGAGAGGCGTCGCTGAGAAGTTCGGTATTTCAAAATTGGCCGTGAGCCGTATGAAGAAAGTGAAAGCGGTCCTGCAGAATGAAGTCGCATCATTTTCCAAAGCTGGCAGTGTTGAGAGAATGCAGAGCCAGAAAGAAGAAGATGTGGGGGAAGCTCTGTCCATGTGGCTGGGAGACAAGTTGGCACAAGTTGAAACAGAAAGTGACTGAGCTGGCAGCCTTTCAAGGTACCGATTTCAAACCATCTGATGGTTGTTGGCTGGAAAGATGGAAAAAGCATCACCCAGAGGCGAGAATTTGGTGAAAAGCAAGATGCCAACTCTGAGGCTGTAAGCGCATGGAAGTCTGACATCTACAACGCCAATGAAACCGGACTCTACTTCCATGGTATGCCAGACAGAGGGTACTGGCTTGAGGAGACGGAGGTGACTGGTGGGAAGGAAGCCAAGGAGAGGGTAACCGTGTTGGTCTGCGCCAACAGGACCGGGACAGACAAGTTGCCACTTCTCAACATTAGCAAAAGTGGACGACCGAGATGGTTTCCCAAAGGCCAAACAAAGCTCTCTGTAAGTCAGACTGCATTCAGCAAAAATTCCTGGATGACGACATCCATATTTACCGACTGGGTGAGAAACTGGGACTCCAAGTTAAAGATCCAACAGAAAAAGATGCCGTTTATTCTGGACAGTTGCACAGCCTATCCGAAGATTGCTGACCTGCAGATGATACAGCATCACTTCTAGCCTCCAAACACCACGAGTTTAATGCAACCCATTTATCAGGGGATCATCCAAAACTTCAAAGGACACTACAGGAGTCATCTGAGTTCCAGGATCATCTCTGAGCATGACGCCAATCCAGACCTTCGTGCTCTCAACATGTGCTTCTTGACACCCTATCTTGCCAGAAAAGTGTGAAAGTCTGTGACAGAGACGACATCTTCAATTGCTTCAGGAAGGCAGGATTTGTCACCGACATGGAGCAACTGCCCTCCAATGAATGTGTCAATGTTTTGTTAGATGTCGAGAAGCCTGCAGTGCTCACATAATTGGAATTTGCCGAGTACGTGAGCATCAACGACAACTTAGAGACTAGTGGCGAGTTGTCACACGATCAACTTTTCAAGGAGGTGCAGGCTAGAAAACGCCAGAAGCAGACATCAGACATTACCAGTGACAGCAACAGTGACAACGACTATGAACCTCTCACCGTGACTGAGAAACTGAAAATGGTTCAACTTTTCAGGCAGTTTGTCCAGGAATCAAACCTTGAGATGGCCATGCCAGGCCTGGAGAAAGTACAGCATGTGGTGGACCACAAGGCTGCTACCTCACGAAAGCAGACAACATTAATGAAATTTTTTTGAAAGTGCTGAAGTCGCCGCAGCTCTGCAACAGTTCCTGTTATAACAGCCCTTTTCAGGGTTAAAATGGCTCTTTTCAGGGTTAAAATGGCTCTTTTCAGGGTTAAAATGGCCCTTTTCAGGGTTAAAATGGCTCTTTTCAGGGTTAAAATGGTCCTTTTCAGGGTTAAAATGACTCTTTTCAGGGTTAAAATGGCTCTTTTCAGGGTTAAAATGGCTCTTTTCAGGGTTAAAATGGCCCTTTTCAGGGTTAAAATGGCTCTTTTCAGGGTTAAAATGGCCCTTTTCAGGGTTAAAATGGCTCTTTTCAGGGTTAAAATGGCCCTTTTCAGGGTTAAAATGGCTCTTTTCAGGGTTAAAATGGCCCTTTTCAGGGTTAAAATGGCTCTTTTCAGGGTTAAAATGGCTCTTTTCAGGGTTAAAATGGCTCTTTTCAGGATTAAAATGGCCCTTTTCAGGGTTAAAATGGCCCTTTTCAGGGTTAAAATGGCTCTTTTCAGGGTTAAAATGGCTCTTTTCAGGGTTAAAATGGCTCTTTTCAGGGTTAAAATGGCTCTTTTCAGGGTTAAAATGGCCCTTTTCAGGGTTAAAATGGCCCTTTTCAGGGTTAAAATGGCTCTTTTCAGGGTTAAAATGGCTCTTTTCAGGGTTAAAATGGCTCTTTTCGGAACTACAACTTTCTCTCCCAGTGGGGATTGCCTTGTCGTGGTGGGAGGGCTTGAGTACCTTACATAGGTCAGACTGAAATCCCAAAATAACTCAACTAGGCTGATAGGTTGATAGGGACAAGCTGGTTTAAGGGGACAAAACATAGGGAATGGACTTGTCCCGATTAAGCGGCTTCTACTGTATTTTACTGGAGAGATAAAAATCCACTTCGAATCACGTTAAGGGTAAATACTCAGTTTGTGTTGAGCAATGACCATTGCCTTTATGGAGCATTGTCTATAAATTAACACCAACAGCATCAGTGTGAAATAATTTCCTATGTAGGTAAAAGATAGACCGCCAGATTCCGGAAGACAAAACAAATAATGATCACAAAGATTGCTGGAAGGTGTTGGAATCACACGTTTTGGGCATAACCCTTCATCAGTTCCTATGTATATGTTTGGGATGAATAAAGTAGGTAGTGGCAGCGCCGCACAAAAGTGTGATCCAACATGCAAAACAGCCAAAATTTACGATTTTCACGGGAGCTGTGTAAACTTGGCATACACAAGTACTACAGATGTGTAACTTACACAGAAATAAAGAACTTTCTTTCTTCTTTTAATTGAATGTACATTTATCATTAAAGCATTAGTATTTTTAATGCGCCACACTAAAATATATAGTGATACAGTGAAGCCGCGCGATCGTGAAAATCCTGCTTTTCCAGCCGAGGCGGCAACGGGTGAGTTTTAAGGTACTACGTTTACTCGCCTGGCGAATTTGGGACAGACATCTCACAATGCTATATTTGGTATGCAAAATTAAATAATAAATCGAATGATACCAAAATCCGTCCATATTTCTAAAGTATAAACTCCTATAAACGAAAAAATCACGAAAGTGTCTGACATTTTGTGAAATTACATCAAGAAGCTCTGCTTTGACAACCGCAATCTTTAGGCTCAGATGAAAGATAATTTAATTACCTTTAGGAATGACGTATTGGTTTTAGGTTGGCGAGTATGTCCCAAATTCGCCCGGCCTTCAACCTAGGTAACCTATTTTCGTGCGCGGTGCATCAGCCCAGAGATGGCGGCTTCCAAGATGTTGACTTAAACGATTTCTAAATTTGAAGTTTTGCGATCTACTCGACGTTCTCGGTAAGTAAAATGAAGCGAAATTTACCTTGTTGGTTTTTTACTGTTGCTGTATCATATAGCCTACACACACATACATGCGCAAACACCAACGCGCGAGCGCACAGAGAGAGAGACAGAGAGAGAGAGAGAGATATTTACTTTAAAATGGTACTACTCCCTACTAGCGACACCCACCACCTACCCCTATGAACGACTACCCATTTCCCAAAAATTTGTTTTTGACTGACATAGCCGACTGTAACTGTGTGAGTAGCGGCAGCGCACTTGAGTTTCTGCGGAAACGCCTTGCGAGTGTGTATGTGATTGCTGTGTTGTGCAAGTATCACATTTGTTAGAAAATATTACCCCCTTAAAAGGATTCATGTTTCATCTTTCTTTTCTGCTTATTTCATAATCATTAGGGCGTGAATTTGAGGGCACAGAAGAGGGAAAGAGAGCACTACGTGACTACCGGGAAGCGCTGACCCTTGCAGCGGTCACATGGTTACGTGCCATTTACAAACATGATTGGGAACAAAATAATTCATATCTGAAGGGGGAAGTTAGTAGTCTCGTTTTCTAAACCTCAAATCTGTCACTGTCGATCAATATGAAATCGAAGTGGCAATTGTTTACTAGAGCCTTATAGGGAGCAGTGCAAATCTAAGTCAAGTGTACAGACAATCAGGAATATAATGCACCAGCATCCTTGCATACATTGGAAAGAGGAATTTATGCTAAACGCTATGGACAGACTACTAATGCCGGAAAGTTTGTGCAAAACTTCCGCTAGCTAATGAATGCGGGGTATTCATTCAATTCAGCTCTTTGAAAGCAGGGAATCCCATGATATGTGAAGGCAGCCTTGATTACTATAGCGACCAGAACAGCGTGTTTGTGTGCGCGATCAACATCAAAATCAAAATATCGTTAGCAGACAATCGGTAACATACACAAGCATCTTCGCATGCATGGGTAAGAGGAATTTATGCTGAATGCAACAAATGCACATTTAAAACTTTTGACTGTCATGCAAACCTCACGCAAGCCAATCAGATAACCTCGTGGATCGGGGATATACACGTGCTCTTGCCCAATCGAGTCAACCATGGTATCCGAAGACTGCCACGCCACCAACCGAAGCATTTGAATAATTAATTTTGCACAGAATTGGGAGTTTTCTCAGTGACTTGCGCTCTCTCTCTCTCTCTCTCTCTCTCTCTCTCTCTCTCTCTCTCTCTCTCTCTCTCTCTCTCTCTCAGATCAGTGTTCGGTCACTTTCCTTGTACATCCTCTATGCTTTAAGACGTAGAAGGAATGCGGATGTAGACATGAATTGCCTGATGTGAAATGTTGGCATTTCTATTCCATCCCCTTCATAATGGGCTGGTGGCCTAACGAAATAAAGTGTTTGTTCATTTGTTCTCTCTCTCTCTCTCTCTCTCTCTCTCTCTCTCTCTCTCTCTCTCTCTCTCTCTCTCTCTCTCTCTCTCACACACACACACACACACACACACCAGCAAGCACTACTACTGATAATATGCGGACAGAGACAAAACATAGTATTCCGTGTATTACCTGTAGGCCAGCCGTTTGAGACAAGTGTTGAAGATGCCCAAGAGGAGAAACCAACAGACAGACGGCTGACCTAGATAAGGCATCTCACCTCCTGCCTTGGAGAGGGGTGGGGGATGGGGTGGGGGAAGAGAGAGAGAGAGAGAGAGAGAGAGAGAGAGAGAGAGAGAGAGAGAGAGAGAGAGAGAGAGAGAGAGAGAGAGAGAGAGAGAGAGAGAGAGAGAGATAGAGAGAGGGGAAACAAAAATCTACTTGTATGATGAATTACACAATCTCTGAAACATACCCCCCCAAAAAAATGTACTAGAGAAAAAAAAAGTATTTGTTAATTTATGATTATAACATGATTTCAATGACATATGCACATGAATAACACACACACACTTCCACACATCTAGACATTGGAATTTCACCCCCACCCCCTAACAGCTCAGCCATGGCAAGCCCCTCAAGTAATTATATAAAAAAAGTTGTAGAAAAGAATACACTTTTTGTTATCCCATGGCTATACTGTTACTGAGCACATCAACAGAAATATAAGTGGCTGCATGGAGGATATTGACATTTGTTAAAATTTATCTTAATATCTTTATTTTCAGATGAAGTTCAGTGTGACATATTAAGGTCTGTCACCTTGGCCCAGGGGAAAAGGAAACGACTGAAAATGCCATCCATTGAGCCAAAAAATACAAGATTTCACATAATATTTACATCATTACATTGTACAAAGTCTTGGATATAAAAGCTTTCAACCTAGATTAATCTCTTCGTGCTTCTTATGAAGTTTTCTGTATTTCTTTCAAATTTGAAGTAAATCCATCAAGTGGTTCAAAAGTTATGGCCATTATTTGTACATGACGGTCATTTCCAAATCCGTCATGGCATATTTAGCCTAATTTTGCTTTTTGAAACTCGGTATTTTCCCATATAGCTTAGCTGTTTCAGAAATACAATCTATATAATCAGTTGTATATGCTTAATTAACATAGACTACATAATCCGTCTTATTCATTAAGTTTTTCAAGGCTGAAAATGGTAGTTTAGTACAAGGACAACCTCCCAAATTTTCGCCATCAGATTGAAACCTCATTATCTCCGGAACTGTTCATGATAGAGCCTTAAATTTTTGGGGGTTTTAATTCTGTCATATAGTAGAATCATTATAAATCAGAATATTCTATTCAATAGTGATATTTCAATTTTTGCTGCCACTACCTAAATAAAGGATGTGATGTGGTACTAATGATATGTTAATCCACCAGCCTTTCTGGAGCATTGCCTATACCATCTACACCAACAGCATCAGTGTGAGGTAATTTCCAAATTTGGGTTAGATGAAGGATATGCTGTGGTGCTAATGCTATGTTAATCCAACAGGGCACGAGGAAGCTTATCCTGGCCACCAACATTGCTGAAACTTCCCTCACTATCCCTGGAGTGCGGCATGTCATTGACAGTGGGATGGTCAAGACTAAGTGAGTAGCCTTTGATGTGGACATTGATTGGGCTGAAGAGCATTGAGCTAGCAAGTAAAAACAGCAGACCCTTGTGTCACTTATCTGTACAACTTCCATTCTATGGGCATATCACAAGACTGTTGCTCTTCTTCCAGTGTGGCCACTGCTTGAGAAGCTGTATTCTCTATTCCTTGAAGGCTGTGTGACTACCACCACCCCCGCGGTATGGGACCCTTGCCCAGCAAATTGCAGGCTTTATGACTTCTACTCCTTGCCCTGAAAGCAATGTGAGCTCTGATGCACATACTGACATGACCTGCAGACTGCTTGACCTCTGCCCTCTGTCCCTCAGGCTGTATGACCCCAAGACTGACCTAGAGCAGCTGTGTGTGGTTCCTGTGTCCAAGGCACAGGCCAAGCAGAGATGTGGTCGTGCTGGTCGCCTGGGACCCGGGTCCTGCTGGCGGATGCTGACTGCCCGCCAGTTCCAGAAGCTGCCAGACCACTCATTGCCAGAAATCAAGCGGTGAGACCTGCAATGTGCTCACACGTTAGAATGATAACAATGACCTCTTTGTCCATGAGATCGATATACATAGGTGAAACCATTGTTCAGAGAGTAAACTATTGCATGTATAAGATTATATCAAAGGATATGGGGAAAAAGGAGACAGTATCAGATTGTGAAATGTGTATAAACATGTATAAATGGACACGGTGCACAAGATATGTGTAAGAATAATAGGACAGACACAATATACTGTAATCAATACCTGCATATTATATACATACAGTGACTCCAGTCATTTGTTACTCTCAATACCAGGATTTATACACACACACACACACACGCACACAAATTAAAGAATATTTTAGGGGGATGCAGAAAAAGTTGGAGCAGTGACCTCTGGAAAAAGTTGTCAGTAAGATGACATCAAGCATTGGGGAATGCAAATTGACTGGACACAACAGTTACTAGCCCTCCAGGCTAGTTGGACTCAAGAGTTACTAGCTTGGCTGGACACAACAGTTACTAACCCGCCAGGCTAGTTGGACACAACAGTTACTAGCCTGCAACATTTTTTACTATCCTGCCTTCAGCACACAAACAAATCAAAAAGTTTCCAAACAACTGACCCCAAATGTCTTTAAGGAAGATGATACAGTATGCAATGTATTTTGCACACAGCATTGTTCAGCTTTAACTTAAAAGGCCCGACTAGAAAACTAAAGAAAAATAACAAATCAAAACATCAAAACTTTTAATGTCCACCAATAAACGTAATCCGATTTAGAACTGACTGAAACTACAAATGACGATTAACAGAACAAAATTAACCCTAGAATTTCACCAGGTAGGAGAGACTATAGACTGTGCAATACTGAGTAGGCTTTTTTTTTAAATCCAACTGACTAGAATACAGTAATGCCATGTAAAAAGTTAAACATGAACCAACTCAAAACTGACTAGAATACAGTAATGCCATGTAAACAGTTAAACATGAACCAACTCAAAACTGATTAGAATACAGTAATGCCATGTAAACAGTTAAACATGAACCAACTCAAAACTGACTAGAATACAGTAATGCCATGTAAACAGTTAAACATGAACCAACTCAAAACTGACTAGAATACAGTAATGCCATGTAAACAGTTAAACATGAACCAACTCAAAACTGACTAGAATACAGTAATGCCATGTAAACAGTTAAACACGAACCAGCTCAAAACTGACTAGATATTTAAGAAATTTAAACTAATTTCTATGTTTTCCTGACATACTTACCAGTAGACAACCTTATGTATATAACCTTTTCACCTCGAAAAAAGATTTGCATAAATCTTCCCCCACACATGGCCACCAGCACAGGCCAATGAAAAGGCTCCATCCATAGCGTCACGGCCAGCGAAAGGGAGGCAACTCTCCCTGTTTCCTGCTCATGTGCGTGGATGCTGTGGTTTGGCCATGTGCCTACCACTTTTTGACAAAAAACGCCGAGAAAACTCGTGTGAAGATGCACAAAAAATGGGGAGGAGGGTGAGACATTAAGTGAGGGAGCAGATCGGTCAAGGATTGCAACCTGTCCGAAGAAGGGCGGACAGAGAAGGAGACCGTGTCAAACTGCATTCCGAGGTACTGGAATGCAGATGATGGAAAGAAGTCAGACTTCGTCAAAGAGAAGTTGAAGCCTAGGCTCTGGGCTAGCTGGACAACCTTCGCCGTGTCTTGGGCACGAGCTAAGACGAGCGGTGTAAAACCAACCATTCGTCCAGGTACATCCGCAACCGAAACACACACACACACACACACACACACACACCCCGCACCAACATCGCCAACTGCTTGGTGACCTTGGTGAAAATGAAAGGGGGCAGTAGACAGTCCAAATGGGAGAGCAACGAATTGGAAAACCCTGTCTCCCCAGACGAAGCGCAGATATTTCCACATTTCCGGAAGCAGAGAATATGGAAGTAAGCTTCCCGAAGGTCTAATGACGCGGCAAAGTCACCGGGGCGGATTGCATCATGCACCGACCCGGAAGACTCCATCTTAAAAGGCATCTCTCGAACATATTTGTTTAACCGAGATAGGACCAGAACCGGCCGAAAAACCACCAGAGTGTATCCTGACCGCGATATTCTGGAATAAAACCCCGGTGAACCATGTGACACCTCCTGAACAACGTGTTGTCCAGAAGAGAAGACATCCCAGCTTCTAACACCTTACCTTTTCTGGTTTGTGAACCAGTAAATCGATCTACCGGTTCGCAAACCATACCCATGGCCGTCCCCGGAGACAGCAAGCCCGGAAAGGAAGGAGAGTCGAGTGAAGAGAAAAAAAAAGCCTCCGTCGATGCAGCGTCCGTCTGCGCCTCTGAATGAGCGGCCGGTCGAGACCTCTTGACCTTGACTTCATAACATGAGGAAGGAGGCACAGAAGTAGTGCTCTTTTTCGTAGAAGCAAAGCCTTCCTTGCGCACATTTATCGCCTCCGTACCCCGTTGATAGAGGCAGGAGGACGAGACGCCATGTGTACAATATGGCGGAACAAGATGGTGAAACAAAATGGCGGAAGAATAGCAGATGCCAACTTGACGCAAGGAGAGCAATTGCGCTCACAATAATTAAAAAGCGACCACAAGCGAAAGCAAGCTCGCTAATGCACCTAGACAAAGTTAGATACAATAGTCAGCAAAATTAGCTAAACCGAACCGGACTGAATACCGGCGGAACAATAATTGTAAAGTGCACAAAAGTGGAGTGAACATAATGCGAAAACGGCAAGTGCCGTAAGTATTTTCTGGAAGCCCAGTGTCCGTAGACGCATGTGACCGCCGGGTAGATCGATCTACCGGATGGTCAACCGACCGCCGGGAAAATAAAACCACATGCTGACCAAACCGCTGTGGATTTTGACCCAGACGTTTGGTAGCAAAGCGCTGCCTGAAACGTGACTCCCGCCTGGACAGACCGGGAGGAGCAGATCCACAGCAAAACTCACGATCATCTGAGTGGTCAGCTGACCGCCGGAGAATGAAGACTGTATGCTGACCGAACCGCCGGGGATTTTGACCCGGCTGGTTGGTCGCAATGCTCTGCCTGAGTCGTGATTCCCGGTAGGGACAACCCGGAGAATCAGACTCAAAGGAAAGATCACGATCTCTCGATCGAGCAGGCGATCGTCGGGAAAACAACGCAGCATGTTGATGGGACCGCAAAGGAAAAGTCGCTGCGCGGTCCTCAGCAACGCTCTGGCTGTAACGCAATTCCCGTTAGGGACAATCTGGAGAATCACACTCGAAGGAAAGATCATGATCAGGAGATCTATCCGTCGATCCCCAGAGACCTGAGGCAGCATGCTGACCAAACCACCCGGGCAAATCCGTGCAGTCATCAGCAACGCTCTGCCTGAGTCTACATTCCCAGCTGGAATGATCACGATCTAGCGTTCGATCAGGCGATCGCCGGGAAAAAAAAGCAGCATGCACATACCTATATAGTGACTCCTGTCCGTCACGATCTACTGGTATAACGACTGATTGCCAGGAATCCAAGGCAGCATGCTGATCGGCCCACGCGGGCCTTGCCTCCGTGCGGTCGAAAGCAATGCTCTGCCTGTCTCGTGACTCTTGTCCGACACGAACTCTAGTCGATCGTGTCGTGATTCTCGGCCGGAATGATCACGATCTAGCGATAGATCAGGCGATCGCCGAGAAATCAAAGTAGCATGCTGATCGGACCGCAAAGGAAACGCCTCTGTGCGGTCATCAGCATCGCTCTGCCTGTGTCGCGATTCCCGGCCGGAATGATCACGATTTATCGTTCGATCACGCGATCACCGGGAATTCAAAGCAGCAAGCTGATCGGACCGCAAAGGAAAAGTCTCTGAGCGGTCGTCAGCAACGCTCTGCCTGTATCGTGACTCCAGTCCGTCACGATCCACTGTTCGATCAGACTCGAAGGAAAGATCATGATCTGATGATCGATCATTCACGATCCTCCAGTCGAGAGCGCGATCGCCGGGAATTCAAGGCAGCACGCTGATCGGACCGCCAGGAAAAAGCCTCTGTGTGATCGTCAGCAACGCTCCGCCTCGATCTACTGGTCGATCAGCTGATCGCCAGGGTTCCAAGGCAGCATGCTGATCGGGCCGCACGGCCATTGCCTCCGTGCGGTCGATAGCAACGCTCTGCCTGTATTGTGACTCCGGTCTGAACGATCTACTGGTCGATCGGCTGATCGCCAGGGTTCCAAAGCAGCATGCTGATCGGACCGCACGGGCAATTCCGTGGGTCGATCGCAACGCTCTGCCTGAATCGTGACTCCGGTCTGAACGATCTACTGGTCGATCGGCTGATCGCTAGGGTTCCAAGGCAGCATGCTGATCAGACCGCACGGGCAATTTCATGGGTCGATCGCAACGCTCTGCCTGAATCGTGACTCTGGTCTGAACGATCTACTGGTCGATCCGCTGATCGCCAGGGATCCAAGGCAGCATGCTGACCGGCTCGCTCGGCAGCGCCTCCATGCAGTCGATAGCAATGCTCTGCCTGTACGATCTGCCGCCGATCAGAATTGGAGAAGCTGAAAGGAAGGCAGCCTCAGACAAAAGGATCAAACATGTAGCAGCTGCTTGGGGGGCCAGGGTAGGTTCGCAAACCACACCCATGAGCGTCCCCAGAGACAGCGAGCCCGGAAGGAAGGAGAGTCGAGTGGAGAAAATTCTCCGCCGACGCAGCGTCCGTCTACGCCGCTGACTGAGCAGCCGGTCGAGACGTCTCGACCTAGACCTCGCCTTCTGACATAACAATGAGGAAGGAGGCACAGGAGTAGTGCTCTTTCCTTAGAAGCAGAACCTTCCTTGCGCCATTTATCGCCTCCGCACCCCGCCATTGATAGAGGCAGGAGGACGAGACGCCATATTTACAATTGCTTTAGCCAAGTTCAAGCAGCTTTGTAAACTGTGGTTCATTGCGAACGAGACCCCCGACGAATGTCAGTACAGTTACATTTTACTGTGGTCTGGATCTGAAGGAATCAAGTTATCTAACACTTGGGGAATATCGGCAGAACAGCTGAAAGATCAAACAAACGTGTGGGATAAGTTTGCAGAGAGCAAGCCTCAGGACAACTTCAAAATTCACAGGCTGGAACTACAGAGATTTTGTCCCCAGACCGGTGAGTCTGTAAATGATTTTGTCACGCGTTGCAAAACTAAAGTTATGAAATGCAAACTTTCAGACGACAAGGCCAGAGATGAGCGAATAATCGAGCAGATTATTTCTGGAATCAAATACCCAGCGGCACAGCGAAAACTCCTAGCAAAAGACGACAAGGTGACGCTAAAACAAGCCATTGACATTTGCCGCAACTTTGAAGCCAGTGTTTCCCACATGGAGAAGATGACCAACATCAACAAGCTCACTTCAGCTGTCGCCTTTGTTTCACAACGTGACAGCAAGCACAAGCTATGTGGCAACTGTGGACTGAAACATGAGATCAAAAGATGCCTTGCGTTTAACACAAAATGCGACGGGTGTGGAAAAATTAATCATTGGCTGAAATGCTGTCGCAGCAAGCCGACTGAAAGCACCAGACAGCAACCACCTCAACGAGGGCGAGGAGACCAGCATGCTCATGGATACCCGAACAAGCGACAATGGCACACCATTGGTTTCGACGGCATTCAAGGAATTCGCTGACGAATGGGGATTTGAACATGTAACCAGTTCACCCAAATACCCACAGTCCAATGGATTTGCAGAGCGTAGCGTGCAGACGATCAAGAAGATAATCATCAAAGCCCAAGAGAGTCACACAGACATTAATATGGCACTACTGGTGTTCAGATCGACACCCATTGACCATCATATTCCTTCCCCTGCAAACTGAAAACTGACATGCCCACAGTCATCTCTAACACCCTACCCAACCGAAAGAAGATCGAGGACCAATTGCATAAACGGCAGAAGACGCAGAAGAAATATCATGACAGGAGAGCACACAAACTGCCAGCACTGCACAAAGGTCAAAAGGTCATGATGCAAAAAGAAGGAGGAAAGTGGACGCCAGCAACCGGGGTTCAGACCAGAAACGAACCAAGGTCGTATGAAGTTCGAGAACCAGATGGAGGAACTTATCGCAGAAATTGAAGACACATAAGGAACTTGCAGAAACCTCCTAAAGGACATGTTCGATTCAACCTCAAACCACACATTATTAGTGACAAACAGTTGCTGTATGTGGAACCAGATTTTGAAGATGAAGAAAATTATACCCCAACACATCCACAGGAGAGTCATGTTGAAATGCATCAACAAGAGCAGCAACGACCCAGGGGCATGATCAAGAAACCCGAAAGACTGATAGAACAAATGTGAACAATCATTGCTAATCAAATGGCAATTTCAAAGAACAAATACTGCAAATTCATAAACTAATAAAGCGTCAAACAAAGCAGTAAGGTCAACTTGATTCAGAGTTAACCTTGCATGAACAATGTTAAAGTTAAAGTTACAGAGACAGTAAAAAAGAAAAGTTAAAGTGATTTTGCGGACAGACAAAAAAAATTTGTAAGTGACAATCAATGAATTATATTTTATTCAATTTGAAACTGCTAAAAAAATTCAGATGATTGAAATCATCTTATGAGAAGAGGGATGTAACAGCATGCAATATTTAGGCCTATGTTTACAACGTTGTTTTCCTTGTCAGGTTTTGACGTACTTCCTGTCTGGGCTATGACATGGGATAAAAGTAGTCAACGTTTGAACTTTTCGGTTGATCTGTTTCCCATCCATCAATTCAATCATTCAACAGAAGAACATTACACATAGTCCACCACAAGACCTGAGAAGACCTCTATCACAGTGGCAATACCAGTGTGAAGTTCGTCCTCGCTTCTGCCAGCTTCCATCGAAGGAAACTGAAATGTCCAGATGTCCATCAGGATTTGGTTCGCCAATGTTCATCTCGGCATACAGCACTCGCACTTGTTCCATTGCCTCCTAAAGGTGCTTGTCAGCTGCACAACGAGCTCCTGAGTGGACAGCTTTCTGGTAAAACTGCCAAGTCTTCAGGTGCATGGGCGGTGGCATATTCATCAAAGCAAAAAACTTCATCAATTGGGTAAATCCGATTCCTGTCGAAGTTGCTACTATGACGAGGCGGCAGTTGACATTGAATCCTCTGTGAGTAGTGCCCGTCTTGGAAGATGTTGCGAGCTGACTGATGATGGTGCCACACGCCGAACACTGAACTTGAAGCTGGCAAGCAGAGCCCATCCTCGCTGTTTCGACCTCCGTCACAGCTTGAAGGCAGAGAATAGCTCGTTCAGACTTCTCATAGTGACAATGAGGTTGACATCAGTCTGATCAGAAAGGCCTGCGCTCGTCTCGCTTGAAGTAGCACGATGGAAGCGACCCATTTTCTTTGCGGACACCGATTTAGTCGATCTGGATGCCGATTCAGTCGATCGGTACTAATTCCCCAAATCTGGAGGCTGTTGGCGTCAAATCCTCTCCTCTGGAGGCAACAGCTGATGAATCTTCTTCTTCCATCTTGCGTCTCTTTCTCTTTTTCCCATACTGATGTTGACTGTGCCATTTCTTCAATTTCTTCGGAATTTAAGCGTGCTGCAGCGTTCAAACGACAGCCATCTTGACTCTGCTGACGTTGGCTTGTCGTTATACGCGGGAATAGCCGATCGTTGCTTCGGGCATTTCCGTAGGTCACTTCCGCTGCGATCACGCACTGGCCTCGTGAAACCTGTCCAATCACAGGCAAGCTCACTAGCCGACCTCTATTTTGTTGGCTTTCATTGGTTAGCACTGGCTTCCGATTTTCGCTTCGTGTTCCTTCGTACTGCATTCGTTTCCTCCGGAAATAGACGCCACTGAGAGCCGAGTGAACGTGCTACACACTGATACCAAACATGAAGCATGTTTTGAGGAGGAAGGTGCCGTATCCAAGCACTCAAAATGACACTTTTTGACTACCAGGTTAGGTTTTTTCACAAATTCAGCGATGGGTACCTCTCTAAACTAATTAAATAAAAAATGAAGGAATGAAAAGCTCACAAATCAACCGTGCCCATGTGTTATTGAGACTCTGTAGACCTCGTTTCCGAGTATAACTAAAAACTCGATTTTTGACGATTTTTCACTAAAGTGGCTACGCCGTGTGCCCCCTTAAACAGAATGATAAATCGAAAAACGGCAAGTGCCGTAAGGATGTGGAGTACTTCCCTACAGCTTGGCCGCAACTGTTGACAGCAAAATCTTCTTAGAAAGTCCGCACAAAGTGAAGACTTGAGGAGAGAACCAGAGGCATATCAGAGCACTCCGGCGAAAAGTCAAAAAGTGATAGGCACATGGCCAAACCACAGCATCCACGCGCATGTGCAGGAAACAGGGAGAGTTGCCTCCCTTTCGCTGGCCGTGACACTATGGATGGAGCCTTTTCATTGGCCTGTGCTGGTGGCCATGTGTGGGGGAAGATTTATGCAAATCTTTTTTCAAGGTGAAAATGTCATATACCTAAGGTTGTCTACTGGGACAGTATGGAGGGAAAACAAGTAATGCCATGTAAACAGTTAAACATGAACCAACTCAAAACTGACTAGAAAATTCACAAAACAGAGAGCATTCTGAAATAAATCATTATAAACTGTACAGTACTGAGCAGTAATCAAAAACAAACCAGCTGACTAGAAAACAGTAGATCCACATCAACAATTTAACATGAGCCAATTCAAAACTTACTAGGAAACTTCAGAAACATTTTGGAAAGAAATGGCACAACTGTCAATTATCATAGAACTTGAGAATAGAAGTAGCTGTAGTATATTCACTCTGCCTTCTCGTCATCATCTGATAGTGATTTCAATTTGCTCACAAAACTCTCCTTTTCAGAACTTGCTGTTCTCCTCCACCCACCACCCACCACCCACCACCCACCACCCACTTTTCTTATTTTTACAGATTTTAGAACTTACTGTTGATTTGCAAATTTACACTAACATTGTAACAAAAATAATATTTATCTTAAAACTCACTACCTTGAAGTCTTAGTTGTTCATGAGTAGAAAAATGTAAATAAAAAGCACATAAACAATCGAACATAACTAACTCAATACTGACAAAAACTTTTTTAAACAAGTGGTTGTAACAGCATGCAAAATTTAGGCCTTCTCAGGTTTTGACGTACTTCCTGGCTGGACTATGACGTCATTAAAAATGTAGTCAACGTTTGAACATGTCGGTTGATCTGTTTCCCATCCATCCACAAAATCATTCAATCTTCTAACAGAAGAACATTACATGGTGGCAGCGATAGTGGATCATGGCAGAACTGAACAGTTTGTCGAACCCGAAGATGGACTGGGACAGCGCAGACAGATCAATTGCCTTTGCCGAGTTCAAGCAGCTTTGTCAACTGTGGTTCATTGCGAACGAGACTCCCGACGAACGTCAGTACAGTTTCATTTTACTGTGGTCTGGATCTGCAGGAATCAAGTTATCTAACACTTGGGGACTATCGGCAGAGCAACTGAAAGATCCAAAAAACGTGTGGGATAAGTTTGCAGAGAGCGAGCCTCAGGACAACTTCAGAATTCACAGGATGGAACTACAACGATTTCGTCAACAGACCGGTGAGTCTGTAAATGATTTTGTCACGCGTTGCAAAACCAAAGTTATGAAATGCAAACTTTCAGACGACAAGGCCAGAGATGAGCGAATAATCGAGCAGATTATTTCTGGAATCAAATACCCAGAGGCACAGCGAAAACTCCTAGCCAAAGATGACAAGATGACGCTAAAACAAGCCATTGACATTTGCCGCAATTTTGAAGCCAGTGTTTCCCACATGGAGAAGATGACCAACATCAACAAGCCCACTTCAGCTGTCGACATTGTTTCACAACGTGACAACAAGCACAAGCTATGTGGCAACTGTGGACTGAAACATGAGATCAAAAGATGCCCTGCGTTTAACACAAAATGCGACGGGTGTGGAAAAATGAATCATTGGCGGAAATGCTGTCGCAGCAAGCCGACTGAAAGCACCAGACAGCAACCACCTCAACGAGTGCGCGGAGACCAGCATGCTCATGGTTACCCGAACAAGCGACGACGCAGCCATACTCCGCATCGACGTCACGATGTCGTCACCAATGAAGCTGACAGTGATATCGACATAGCAGATGATATGAACAATCTAGAGTTTCAACCGATCAACTTTTCCACTGTTAACACGAATGATGACCGCACTGAAGTGTACGCAAATCTCAACATCAAGCTGAACAACAGCACACAAGCCTCACTGAAGGTAAAAGTTGACACAGGAGCTCAAGGTAATATTTTACCACTCAGAATTTTTCGTCGGATGTATCCAAGACAACTCGACGAAGATGGATATCCAAAAGCAGGAGCAACAACACAGAGAAAAATTGTACTGATTGCATACAATGGCACCATCATTAACCAGTATGGATCGATCTCTATACCGTGCAAGTATCAACGTTCACCATGGCAACAGGAAGAGTTCTACGTCACAGACGCAGACGGACCAGCTATTCTAGGCCTACCAGGCAGCACTCATCTCAAACTGGTCACTCTTCATTGTCCGATTCAGGCATCACCGATGAAGCCTCAGCATACTATTCCCATAGCAGATGAGAAAGAGCTGAAGAGCTTATATCCTGATAGATTTGAAGGCATTGGAGATTTTCCAGGAGATCTACACATCACGTTGAAAGAAGATGCTCAACCCGTCATCCAACCTCCACGAAAATACCCCATTCAGATAGTACCTGAAATCAAGGCTGAGCTGGAAAAGATGGAGCAGCTTGGAGTGATCATTCCTGTCCAAGAGCCGACTGATTGGGTCAACTCTCTAGCTTTCAGCAGGAAGTCGAATGGTGGGTTACGAGTATGCCTCGATCCCAAAGATCTCAACAGGAATATCAAACGTACGTATCACAAGACTCCAACACTGGAGGAGATCACCAACAAGTTCAGCGGAGCGAAAATCTTCAGCAAACTAGATGCCCGATATGGCTACTGGTCAGTCAAGCTGGACGAAGATTCAAGCAAACTCACCACATTCAACAGCCCGTGTGGCCGATACAGGTTCACCCGTCTTCCATTTGGTCTTAACGTATCCCAAGATGTCTTCCAGGAACGGATGGATACGATCCTCAGCCAGTGTCCTGGAGTGATAGGCATCACAGATGACATCGTCGTCTACGGGAAGGACGATGAGGACCATGATCGCAACCTGCATCACTTGATGGACGTAGCAAAAACAAGAGGATTGATCTTCAACGAAGAAAAATGCTACATCAAGCGCAAGCAAGTCAAGTTCTTTGGAATGATTTACGATGCTGATGGCGTGCATCCAGATCCAGAAAAAACAGCTGAGATCAAGAGCCTACCCCCGCCAAAGAATGTCACAGAACTACAGCAGTTTCTTGGCATGGTACAGTACATGTCGCCTTTCATACCCAATCTCGCTGACCATACAACAGCACTGCGAGCGCTGACCAAGAAGGATGTCGCATGGGAATGGAACAGCTCACACCAGAAAGCATTCCAGAGAGTGAAAGACATGATATGTGATGACTTATCACTGACCTACTTTGATGTCAACAAACCAGCTGTCATCCAGGTTGATGCGTCACAAATGGGACTCGGAGCGACTTTGATACAGGACAACAAACCGATTGCTTTTGCAAGCAAAGCACTCAATGACACCGAGCAGCGGTACGCAAACATAGAGAGAGAACTACTGGCAGTTGTTTTTGGGTGTGAACGATTTCACACATACGTCTACGGAAAACACTTCACTGTAGAGTCCGACCACAAACCCCTGGAGCAAATTCAAATGAAGAGTTTAGCGAACACACCCCCTCGTCTACAGCGTATGATGCTTCGCCTACAACAGTACGACATGAACATCATGTATCGCCCAGGAAGAGAAGTGGTCGTCGCCGACATGCTTTCCAGACTTCACCCTACAGCCGGACCCGAGATTGACCTTGAGAGATCAGTCTTTGCAGTTGAATTTTCTGCAAATCGCCTGCAACAGCTGAAGGAAGAGACAAAGAAGGACAAACACCTAGTGTCACTGAAAAAGATTATTGTACAAGGATGGTCTGAGAAAGCAAGGGAACTACCAAAAAAGATGCGACAGTACTGGTCACTCAGAGATGTGCTGACAGTAGAAGAAGATATCGTTCTCAATGGCAGCCGAGTAATGATCCCAGAGTCCATGCAGAACTACATTCTACAGAACATTCACACTGGACACCTCGGGATTGAGAAATGTCGCATGAGAGCACAGGCATGTGTGTACTGGAATGGCATGAACCACGACATCGAGAACTACGTCAAGAGATGTATGACATGTTGCAAGCACCAGCGGAATCAACCTCATCAGCCATTGCTTCAACATGAAGTTCCGGATCGACCGTGGCAAGTTCTAGGCACCGATCTGATGATGACAGGCGGCAGTGATTACATCATCGTCACCGATTACTACTCAAAAATGCCTTTCGTTAGAAGAACAGCTGCAGCGGGTCAGACAACGTCGTCAAACGTCATCTCATACATGAAACAGCTTTTCGGAGAGCAAGGAATACCACAAAAAGTCATCAGCGACAATGGCACACCATACGTTTCAACGGCATTCAAGGAATTCGCTGACGAATGGGGATTTGAACATGTAACCAGTTCACCCAAATACCCACAATCCAACGGATTTGCAGAGCGTAGCGTGCAGACGATCAAGAAGATAATCATCAAAGCCCAAGAGAGTCACACAGACATTAATATGGCACTACTGGTGTTCAGATCGACACCCATTGACCATCATATTCCCTCCCCTGCAGAACTCCTGTATTCCCGCAAATTGAAAACTGACATGCCCACAGTCATCACTAACACCCTACCCAACCGAAAGAAGATCGAGGACCAATTGCGTAAACGGCAGAAGACGCAGAAGAAATATCATGACAGGAGAGCACACGAACTGCCAGCACTGCACAAAGGTCAAAAGGTCATGATGCAAAAAGAAGAAGGAGGAAAGTGGACGCCAGCAACCGTGGTTCAGACCAGAAACGAACCGAGGTCGTATGAAGTTCGAGAACCAGATGGAGGAACTTATCGCAGAAATCGAAGACACATAAGGAACTTGCAGAAACCTCCTAAAGGACATGTTCGATTCAACCTCAGACCACACATTATTAGTGACAAACAGTTGCTGTACATGGAACCAGACTTCGAAGATGAAGAAGATGATACCTCAACACATCCCCAGGAGAATCATGTTGAAATGCATCAACAAGAGCAGCAACGACCCAGGCGCATGATCAAGAAACCTGAAAGACTGATAGAACAAATGTGAACAATCATTGCTAATCAAAAAGCAATTTCGAAGAACAAATACTGCAAATTCATAAGCTAATAAGGCGTCCAACAAAGCAGTAAGGTCAACTTGATTCAGAGTTAAAGTTGCATGAACAATGTAAAAGTTAAAGTTATAGAGACAGTAACAAAGAAAAGTTAAAGGATTTTTGCGGACAGACAAAAGAAACTTGTAAGTGACAATCAATGAATTATATGTTATTCAATTTGAAACTGCTAAAAAATATCAGGTGATTGAAATTATCTTATGAGAAGAGGGATGTAACAGCATGCAATATTTAGGCCTTCTCAGGTTTTGACGTACTTCCTGGCTGGACTATGACGTCATTAAAAATGTAGTCAACGTTTGAACATGTCGGTTGATCTGTTTCCCATCCATCCACAAAATCATTCAATCTTCTAACAGAAGAACATTACAGTGGTATTCTGAAATGCAAAGAAAACACAGCAGTCACTACCTTGTGAGTAGATAGATTTGAACACAGTTCACAGCCACTTCAGCAGGCACCAATGTGGGTAGGTGGAGGTTGGCAAAAGGCTATGCATTAGTAGTTAATTTTCTGCACTTTTTCTCTTGTCCATTGGTTTTGACGAAGACCAGTCAGTCATCCTGAGGTTGGGGGGTCACAGCAGGTAGGTGCATGCGCAAGTGGCTGACAAGGCCAATCTTTGCCTGAAAGACTCTCGGGCAGTGAGGGCAGGAGATGGTGGCTGGCAGTTGAGTTAATTTTCTGCGCTAATACTTGAGTGGCAGTGGTAATGTTCACTCTGCTCCACAGTAGTCATCCATTGGTGTAACAGAGTCTTTCAGGTCCTCACTGTGCTGTACATGGATACGCCTTTTATCCTGGAACAAATGACATCTTTTATTCTCATACTCCTTATCATTCTTCTTCTTTTCTTTGTCGCTTCTTTTCTGTTTTTTGCTTTTTTTCTGGTAGTGGTTAACTCGCATTGCTCCTGCGCATGTTCAACTCATCCATCGAAGCTGCTGGATAAGAAAAATGCTAAACTCTATCATCAAGCTGTGGACAATTGAAAGTAGTGTCGAAGTGCTAGTTTTTTGTACTCACTTGTCGGGGAAATGACTGCAGTTTGTAGTCGCCTGACGCAAATTTTACTCATGTCAGGCGACCAGGCGAGTGGATTTGAACACCCTTGATATAACTGATGTTTTATTTTCAGTTCTGTCTGTGTAAAGTATCTAATCCCAGTGGCCTATGCTGTGAGTACACGGCAAGCATGATGCTGCATTATGCACTTGCTTTGTTTGGATCTTTTTTAGATCTCGACTCAGCTCAGCAGTAATCCAGCTGTTAGCAATGGGAGTCAAGGATGTCTTGAACTTTGACTACATTGAGCCTCCAGACAGGAAGGTATTGAATTCACTTGCTTTGACTTGTTCTTTTGTCACTATTTTCATTTAAGTCTCTCCCCTACATCTCACTCTCAATATCCCCCTCTCCCCTTTTTCATTCTTTTTTTTATCGTCCATCATTTTTTTCTAATTTTCCCTGTAACATTTGTCATGGGGATACTTATCTGACAATGAAATCAAGCATGGTTTGTCAAGCTGAGAGTCCCCTGTAACTAATTGTTATTCTTCTTTGCTCAGGCGAGATGTGAAAGAGTTATCCCTCCAGGTTTACTGGAGGTCCTACAGACTTTATCTGTCTGTCTGTCTGTCTGTCTGTCCCGTCTCCACGGCTTATATCTCAAAAACTACTGGACGGATTTCCTTGAGATTTTGCACACTAACTGGAAGTTAGGTCCCATTCAATATTATCAAATTTTCAGAATCGAGGTTTGAAAAGAAAGTGATTTTTTTACATTTTGGTGTTTCAATGAAAACGATTCAACAGACTCCATTTTGCAAAATCTATGACGTGATCATTTGACGGCGAATAACGTGACGTCATTTGCGAGGAGATTTTTTGAGAAGGGTGAATACGCCGTATCTGCGAACACTGTCGACAACTTCAAGGCTAGTACGTTAGACTACTTCTGGAAAGACAGCCCTACTATGTATAACCCAACCTGCTGCACCTAGACTGCATAATAGCCGCCACGCATGCAAGTCTAGCACTAGGAACTATTAAAATGCTACACAGCCTACCTCATAGAATTTTTCAAGTTTAAAAAGCTTGCTGTAGCCACTGTTTACAATTGGCCCATGCACACGCTGCCATGGTGAAATCTCCGCAGTAAATCTGACCTAATTTCTGATTGGCCAAAACTACGAAAATGTGTCACGGGAAGTAACTCCTGTATAGTTTTGAATCATACAAATTCGCACTTTTAAAAGTCATTTTTCACTGTTTAATAGATACGATCGAAGAGGGAACTTTGTTGTTTTCAATCCCCAATACCATGTACTATCATAATATAATATGGGAACATCGTCCATATTTTGGCTGAGCGGACCTGTAGAAGGAGTTGTTATCCGAAGGCACGCCCTGCAGTCTATGTGTGATTCGGGTGTAATACTGCCAATAAACGTCGTTAAGCTTAAGATTACACCCGAATCACACGGACCGTTAAGGTGCATGGAGTACAGTACCGGTCAAGAGTCACAACAACCACCGACACCGACCATTTCAGCCTTCTTCATGATGCGTTAGAATCCTGCCGTTGTCGTGGTGAACATGGCTGACAACGGTCAGAATGATTACTTGCTTGGTTTTTTCCTTGTCAAAACTTGTTATACCGTCAGATTGTTACCACCATCAGATTTTCTGCAACTTTTCGAAGCGAATCTAGCCTAAAAACCTACCAGTTATGAATCGTGTTAACAGGATTGACTCGTTGCTTGTAGAATGACGGTACTCGGTAGCAGTACCACACACGGTGTGTGCGTGAATCACTGAATGAGTACGAATGCACATGTCTGGGTTGAACATCTATAATACACTTCCTCCTCTGTGTGACTGTGTGAGTGTTAATTCAGCGTCTATGACATGCCAAAGGAAAGCAAAACATGTCATAATAGGAGCTTCCTGAACCTATCCATCATGTTTAAAATATATGGTTGATTGTTCCTGGGCCGACAGCTTAGAATTGGATTTACATGCTTTACAAACACTCTGTCATAGCAATTCTCTAATGGCTCAGCTGGTAGAGCGTTCGACTCTTGGTCATGCATGACCAGGTTTGATTCTGCGCTGAAACTTTTTTTTTCTTCTCTTTTTTCGAGAGGTTGTGTTTTTTTGTGTTTTTATGTGTGTGTGTGTTTTCCCCCTCTTTTCTCGAGAGGTTGCGGGTTCGAACCCGATCTTTTTTTAAATGCCAAAACCTGGAGGTTCAGCGCCAGCGGTTTTTATCTGTCTGTGTGTCTGTCTGTCTGTCCCGACTCCACGGCTTATATCTCAAAAACTACTGGACGGATTTCCTTGAGATTTTGCACACTGACTGGAAGTTAGGTCCGATTCAATATTATCAAATTTTCAGAATCGAGGTTTGAAAAGAAAGTGACTTTTTTACATTTTGGTGTTGCAATGAAAACGATACAACAGACTCCATTTGCAAAATCTGTGACGTGATCATTTGACGTCGAATAACGTGACGTCATTTGCCAGGAGATTTTCGAGCAGCATGGATCCTATTATCCCTCCAGGTTTACTGGAGGTCCTACAGACTTTATCTGTCTGTGTGTGTGTGTGTGTCTGTCTGTCCCGACTCCACGGCTTATATCTCAAAAACTACTGGACGGATTTCCTTGAGATTTTGCACACTAACTGGAAGTTAGGTCCGATTGAATGTATCAAATTTTCAGAATCGAGGCTTGAAGAGAAAGTGGTTTTTTAAGGTCGTATTCTCGAAATTACCGGTCGAAAAATGATTGAAATGACAATTGACAGAATAGCCAAATTTGACGTCA
>JAWQFJ010000178.1:223570-267934 GCA_034096865.1 Theodoxus fluviatilis | reverse complement strand
TTGTACAAAATAGAATTGATCGATGATTGGATCTGAATGAAATCATTGCAGAGGAACAGGCTGGATTTGTAAGGATATTCCACCTTCGATAATATATTTATATTGCTTGGCATAGCTGAAATAGGCCTATATTTGGCTCAGAAAAGGAAGCTGTATGTAACTTTCATAGGTTTTAGGAAAGCGTTGGACAGTGTAAATAGGTCTGCCCTCTGCAGAATTCTCGAGAAATATGGATGTTTTGGTGAAATATGCAGAGTGTTAAAATCAATGTATGAAAATGTAAAATGTTGCGTTCAGTCCGGAAATACGACTTTTGAGTATTTTCCGTGCTTCCGCAGACTGAAACAGGGGTGCAAATGCAGTCCAAAAATGGTTCCCATTGTTATCAATACCCTCGCCACTGAAATCAAAGACAAGTGTAAACATGGCACACAGCTTATGGCTATTTCACCAGATATATCTATTTTACTATTTGCTGATGATATCGTTCTACTATCGGACACTGTCATAAGTCTACAGAACCAGACTGACATCTTGAAAATGGCCATCAGGTAGACTGGGTCTTGATGTAAATCTTCAGAAAACGAAAATAATGATCTTCCGTAAAGGTAGACATATTGCTGCATATGAACGCTGGCATATAAATGGACAAGGATTGGAAGTGGTCAATGCATACATATATTTGGGATACTGTTTACGACCAAGATTAGTTCTAACGTTGCCGTGGTTGAACTGGCTTCAAGAGGAAAGGCAGCAGTGGTCCAGATTAGCAAGAATCTGAAAAAACTCAGCTATGTGGTCCCATATTTATTCTTCAAGATATTTGAGTGTCAAGTGCAGCCCATTTTACTTTATGCATCCGAAGTCTGGGGTCTTAGCAAATGTGATATTATGAAAACTGTCCATCTGTACAGTCTCAAACAATTTTTGAATGTATCTGTAAAACCCCATAATACAATGATTTATGGGGACACTGGACGATACCCTTTATCGGTGAACGCAACTATGCGAATAGCCAAGTATTTGTTTAAAATTCTGAAAATGGACGAAGAAAGATTGCCAAAAAGGGTATACATAATGCTCTCAAAAACCATTGAGTACGGAAACAACTGGGCATACAGGCTACGTACCATGTTAAGGAAAAACAATTCGGAATATATGTGGGAAAGTTGTTCAGAGCGAATCGTCTTTTCTGTGTCTCCTGAAAGATGCTTTGATTAACAGATTCAGAGAGAAACGGACGAATGAGCTGTACATGAGTGACAGATAAGCAGTATACAGGAAGTTTAAAACCACGTTTGGAGTAGAGGCATGTTTGTATAAAATAGATTAAAAAACATCATAGAAGCATTTATTAAATTTCGATTCGGCATTACTGAAATGTATCTTTATAAACACCGGTGTGATTCATTGTCCGTTGTGCAAGGAGGAGGTTGAAGATGCCAAAAATAGGCATCAGTGATCATTTTCCAATTGTCTGCTCCTTGCACGCTAAACTCTCCAAGAGCAAAAAACGCAATCATTCATATCTGACCTATAGATCGTTCAAAAACTTTGATGGCAAAACCTTTTGTTCTGACCTTCAAAAGACACCCTTCCATGAAGTCCAATATCACACCGATCCAAACTGTGCACTTCAGCTTTGGTACAGCATATTTCTATGAGTAATTAACAAACACGTTCCGATCAGAAGAAAACGCGAGCGTCATCCAACGCTGCCACCATGGTTAACCAAGGAAGTAATGCAAGCAATGTCCCTCAGATATAAGCACAGGAAAAATAATGATTTCGTTGCATACAAAAACAAAGAAATGCAGTTAAAAGCTTAGTGAGGAAAGCAAAGAAATAATATTTTCAGAAACTTATAACTGATAACAAAAACATCACCTCAGTATGGAAGCCGTAAATACCTGTACCAAACGAAACGGAGCTAAAGCTCGCTCATCATACCCATCCGATGATGTTAATGACTGCAATAATAACTTTTTCTCTGTGTCTGAAAGTTATTCCCTCGCGATAGCAACCATCATTTCCTATCTGAAACAGCATATCTCCAAGAATTCTGGCAGGAGAGACTATTGTCTTCATTGGAATTTGAGATTCCTCTTCTTGCTGTTCATGAAGTTGGCAGATTTATTGAAAAACTCAACTCAAAAACAACATGACCTGAAGCGCTTTCATCCGACGTCTAGACAGTTGAACGGGTAAGTGTGTGCTTACTTCAGGCCACCCCTGGCTGAAATATTGGAGAGGTTCCGGCTGATTGGGGGTGGGGGAGTAGGGGAGGGAGTGTACATTAAAAGGCTTTGGCCTACATGCATGTTATTTGTTTTTAACATTTAGATGTTTAGAAAATTGTTTTTTATGTATATGTCATTGTAGTTACGTCAAGTTTCATATTTGAATTTTGCTTCTCTGGTACACTATCTACCCATTTTAGTATGCTTAAGAAATTGTACATGTATAATTCTTGCGATAATTAGACTGACTCTCTCTCTCTCTCTCTCTCTCTCTCTCTCTTAATCTCATACTCTCTTCCCTTCCCCCTCCCCCCAGCTCCCCCCTCTCTCTCTCTTTCTCTCTTTCTCTATCTCTCTCTCTCCACGAGCAACAAGCGTGGCTTTTGGCGCAGGAAGACTCCAGCACAGAGACGACGGGACCAACAACGGGCAGAAGAACATCGACAGAGGGGTGAGCAGAGACATTTCGAGTATATTTCGCGAACAAATTCTGTCGGAAATGATGTCGTGAAAGAAACTGTTTGTGCTCACGCTGATGCACGAAGTACTCGCTCCCAAGTGCCGCCCGATTACGTCACCCTACCACCCGTGACCTCTGACCCCTCCAGCTGTGATGACATGGAAGAAGCAGGAACCTCGGCCTCCAAGAAGGATTCCCCTGCAGAAGAGGCACCACACCTTCCCGATGATCCTCCCGTTAGCACCGTTCCATCCGCTAAGAAAGAGGCAACGTTGGAGGACCTGCAGAAGCTGATGAGCGAGATGGCTCGGAGCATGTCCCGTACCATGCAGGAACAAGTGAGCGCATTAGAAACCAGCATTGCAGAGGCTTGTGATCCGGGCAAAGTGACAGACGAGGCTCCATCTTTTCCATCTACCTCTACAGATTGCCTGCACGATCCCGAGGCATCAGACAAGTGGACCTTCCTGTCGACACGTACAAGTGCACCCGGTGATACTCGACCTGTACTTCCTCCTCGATCAGCTGTTCGTCAACGCGGCAGGGATTCCGCCAGCGTAAACAAGCCCACAACGAGCAGGACGTCGCCGACGCGCCAGCAACCTCCACGCGTTGCACGCAGAAAATGAACATTTCGAGAAATTCATCGTTTTCACGCGTGCTCGTTGCATGTGCCGAAACTGGTTGCCAGTTTTTGACGAACTTTTTACAATGATTTTTTTCCCTTTTTCTTTTTCCTTTTTCTTTTTTTAATTTTCATGTTCGTGTTTTCTTCGCGTTTCGCTCCAATGTAATGGGCCGGTGGCCTATACATTAAATCATTTCGTTTTTTCGTTTCGTTCTCTCTCTCTCTCTCTCTCTCTCTCTCTCTCTCTCTCTCTCTCTCTTTCTCTCTCTCTCTTACCACACTTGAATATTTTGCCTCAAGGGCTGAATATAAGAAAGGCACTACTGCCTAATTCACTACCCTTGTAAAATAAAGTTCGTTCGTTCTCTCTCTCTCTCTCTCTCTCTCTCTCTCTCTCTCTCTCTCTCTCTCTCTCTCTCTCTCCCTTCCCCACTCCCCTCCCTCTATCTCTGTTGACAGGGGTGGAATCTTAATCCACTTGATCACTCATTTAGTTCCCTTGTTAATATGGATGAGTATGCACAAATGCACACTCATTGGAGTCCTCAGCTGAATGCAGTCGCATCCAGAAGGCTTCATCTCCTCCTTATAGGACATTCTCATTAACGTACCCTGCAGGAGTTATCCTCGGCGCTCTCTGTCGAAAAACAACGCGTTAGGTAGAACCACCTAGTTCCGGTTGATTCTCGAAGCGTCTGCACTGAATACTAGATCTTTGCTAGATCGCTCAAAGTACATGTATGTAGGGGTGGAAAACAGTACTGTGTCATGTAAAGCTCGAATGAGTAGCAGCAGATAACTGTTTAGTTCTGGCTTGAATTGACAATTTCGTTTCCCTTGTCTGGCGAGGACCGAAAATTCACTATGATCGAGTCAATGAGTGATCACCTTGCCCGCATGGCGTAATGTATAGGCCTAACTTGTAAGATTGGGTCGATGATGACAAGAAAATGGCATTAAAACACACAAAAAGTTTCATTACAACTAAAATCACCGATTGTATTAATAACTGACCATTTTTACACTTACAGCTAGTACTCAAACCTTACAACGCAAACAAAACACACCTGCGGGGAGTGTCGTGGTCTCGCATCAAAACTCAATGCACGAGTGATCGTGTCACTATCTGATCCGACATGGTATTCCAGCAAACAAGCAACTACTGGAACTTCATGAAGTTATTGAAATCTCAAAGTGTGATGTCAGACATCGATTGACCGATCGAGTTTGACTGCAGCTGCCGGTTGCATTCTCGAACATTTCGTCTGCACTGAATCGCTCAAAGTATGTGGGGGTGGAAAACAGTACTGTGTCATTTGCCATAACCATCGTTGCAAAATTATTGATGGAATAGTTGTCAAGCTACATGGCATTCCAGCAAACAAGCAACTACTGCAACTTCATGAAGTTATTGAAATCTCAAAGTGTGATGTCAGACATCGATTGACCAATCGAGTTCGACTGCAGCTGCCGAATCAAACGTAAGCGCTGCTCCCAAGCTCGTTTAAGTTGCTTGTGATCGTTTCGCTATCTCATCCGACAATAATTACTAAACATTGATATAAAAAGCAGTATTCAAAATTTTTGGCGGGTGGTCTACCCCGCACAACTAAAATCTACGGATAATATCATCTCCACAAGCCGAACTACGTGAAGCCATACATTACGCCGAGTGCGCGCAAGTTGATCACTCATCGACTCGATGATAGTGAATTTTCGGTCCTCGCCAGACCAGGGAAACGAAATTGTCAATTCAAGTCAGAACTAAACAGTTATCTGCTGCTACTCATTCGAGCTTTACATGAAACATTATATCACACTAGCTCGATCGTCTGCTGGCGTAGTGACTATGGTTCGATCGCGTTCGTCTGCTAGCCAGCTAGGTACGTACGGTGAGGTTTGTTTACTTATCTTCTGTGGGTTTTGTGCAGAAAGTATACGTTAAAACAGTCTAATATGACTATTTTCGATTAGTTTTTAATCGAATTAATCTTTTTGCAATTAATGTCATCCTTTTGCCACGATCTAGCGATCATCCCATCAGCTTCTATTTTTACCAGTCTACCGGAACTAGTGGAAGTAAAGGGACAAAACTCGGGCTGAATTTCCGTTTCAGAAATGAGAATGTCCTATAGGTGGGGTATGGGGTTAGGAATTAGGAGGCGGGGGAGTAGGCACACGGGGAAAAGGGTGGAGACAAAGGAGGAGGTAGAGAACAGTTACGGGTGAGGATGGAGATGGGGACTCATTGTCAGTGTAGAGCAGGGAGTTTCCTCATGGCAGGACCTGTCTGCACCTCTGCTTCCATATGATGAGAGAGCCAATCATGGCACTCACAGACACGTATCTGGCGATGCCCTTGGCATATATACATACATACATACACACACACACACACACGCACGCACGCACGCACGCACGCACGCACACACACACATACATACATACATATCAAATCACTTTATTGCAGACATTTGTACAAAGACTATACATGTCTGCTAAAAATCAGCTATACAGAGGAGTGTTTGTTTCATCCTAAAACCCTGCTCGACTTTGCTGCCCTGCAAAAGAGTTGTAAAGGCCATAAAATTTCAGGGTTTCAAAATAGTGACTGGATTATCTATCACGTATCTCTGTATACATACATACATACATACATACATACATACATACATACATACATACATACATACATACATACATACATACATACATACATACATACATACATACATACATACATACATACATACATACATACATATAAACCATTTTTATTCAGGAATTTGCGACAAATATTATGCATACAATATTTGCTATCCTGAAGTAGCACGATTTTTCCGACATCACATCTTGCAATACAAGAGCAGGGTTTGACTCAACAGGAAGACCAATGGACAGTTGTTCAAAACTGCTGTTACGGCACCGCGGGATAACGCGAAGTTACAATGAACGCGCGCGGGTTTAATCATGAGTCATTCGCGAATGCCAGAGAGTCATGGGCGTGGGGAGTTTTTCTCTTCAGTTCACAGCACCTTTTCTGCCACACAGAAAGCGATCCCAGGATCGCACTGATGCTGAGGTATCGCGCCAGCCACTTTGACGAATAGCGCGGGATTCCCAGCAGTTGCAGGCCTGGCACCACCCGCTGATGGACAGTGCCCAGGCTGCCGACCACGATCACGATTACTCGGCAACGATAGCCCAGTGCGGTGATTTCCTGACACAACTGGATGTATTTTTCGAACTTCTTGTTGTAACAAGTGTCGATGTGAGCGTCAAAAGGAACGGCTATCTCTGCAAGCAGCACTTCGTGATTTTCTTCTCGAATAAGCGTGATGTCTGGTCTTGTTGTTGTGGACACTTGACTTGACTTGACTTGACTTTTACGACGTTTGAGGCCTTTTGTGAGGCCTGTTCGACGTTCCATGTGATAAACTAACTTTGCTGCAATGCGTGGCGGGCTAACTACTAGATCTATTGCATATTTTGGCATTCTGGTGTGTAGAGGGTGGGGAGATCTTTCCAGTGTTCGTCGAGTGCAACTTTGAAGTCATGGACTGAGGCAGCTGTGACAACTGCATCTGGTAGGTTATTCCAGGTTTTGATGATACGTTGTGAGAAGAAGTTCTTCCTGATGTTCAGCCGAAAGCTGTCTTTATGGAGTTTCAGCGAGTTTCCACGCAATTTAGTGTTGCTGGACAGCTTGAACGTTGGTTTCTGCACATCGTAGTAACCATGGAGGTATTTGTACACCTCTATCATATCTCCTCTCTTGCGTCTGTGCTCCAGGGTTGGGAGTTTGAGTGCTCGGAGTCTCTCTGGGTACGTCTTGTTTCTGAGTGATGACAGCAGTTTGGTTGCCCTACGCTGAACGTCCTCGATGTCACTGCATAGCGTTTTCATGTGTGGTTGCCAGACACAGTGGCCGTACTCCAATCTGGGTCTCACCAAGCTTTTGTACAGCAGGACGAAGGTCTGCTCTGTCAGATAGTCGAAAGACCGGCGGATGACTCCAATGACACGGTTTGCCTTCGATGTTGCATGTGCTACTTGGTCCTTGAAGGATAAAGTGCTGTCAATCATCACTCCGAGGTCCTTTTCTGCACCACTCTCCGCAAGCTGCAATCTCTGGGGTTTTCCATCAGCATCTTTACTGTTCATGAAGTATGTCGCTTGTGTCTTTTTGGACCCCATCTTCACAACACTGCATTTCTGCGGGTGGAACTTTAGAAGCCACTCTTCAGACCAGATCTGTAGTTTGTCAAGGTCGGTTTGTAAGTCCTGCGGTCCCCCCTCAACGTCACTCCTGGTGTACAGCTTGGTATCGTCTGCGAACATTTTGACTGGACACTTTGTGATGGTGGGAAGGTCATTTATGAAGAGGACGAACATTATCGGCCCGATTACAGATCCTTGTGGGATCCCGCTGGTCACCTGCGCCTCCTGCGACTGTGTGCCGTTCACGACGACTTTTTGCTTCCTGTCTGTCAAAAAGTTTTCCAGCCACTTCAGTACCTTACCTCTGATGCCAAAGGCCTCCGTTTTCTTCAGTAGACGTCGGTGGGGCACAGAATCAAACGCTTTTTGATAGTCCATGTAGACAATATCCACCCCTCCTCCTTCGTCGAGAATGCTTGTCCACGTGTCCAACACCTCCAGAAGTTGCGTGACGCACGACCTCCCCGGGATGAAACCATGCTGTTCTTTGCTGATAAGCGAGTTGCTCTGTATCTTTCAGTGTGGGTGAAAACCTGGACAAAATAGATGTCCCATCCAATACTTGATACTTTATCTTTCAGTGTGGGTGAAAACCTGGACAAAATAGATGTCCCATCCAATACTTGATACTTTATCTTTCAGTGTGGGTGAAAACCTGGACAAAATAGATGTCCCATCCAATACTTGATACTTTATCTTTCAGTGTGGGTGAAAACCTGGACAAAATAGATGTCCCATCCAATACTTGATACTTTATCTTTCAGTGTGGGTGAAAACCTGGACAAAATAGATGTCCCATCCAATACTTGATACTTTATCTTTCAGTGTGGGTGAAAACCTGGACAAAATAGATGTCCCATCCAATACTTGATACTTTATCTTTCAGTGTGGGTGAAAACCTGGACAAAATAGATGTCCCATCCAATACTTGATACTTTATCTTTCAGTGTGGGTGAAAACCTGGACAAAATAGATGTCCCATTTGATGTCATTTGGCTGGACATAGAACACACTGATGGGAAAAGGTAAGGAACTGGAGATTCATTCTGCCAGAAATTTTACCCAAAACTGGGGCACTTATGAAGGAAACTCTGTATCCTAAAGAGAATGTGACATTTAATGATGACTGTCTTGCTTGACAGGCACTTATATGGCTTTTGAATTCTGTAGTGATTCTTGAGTTATCTTGGCCCGCCAGTTTATGCCAGCAACAGAGACAGAAATCTCTGGAGCATCTTTAAGGCCTAGAGGTCTCTGCAAGTACTTGCAAGTTTCTCATACATAAGAAATAAACAGTATACTGTACAGGGGTGTTCAAACTCACTCACTCAGTTGCCTGAGGAGAGTAAAAATTGCGTTGGACAACTTAAACTGCAGAGTGGAGAGTGGAGAACAGCAAGTTCTGGCCTCAAAACTTTTTTATTTCGTCTTGTCGCGCCATGAGCATGTTTATCGTGATAATGGCGCAGTAAAAATGAAAATACATACATACATACAAGTTCTGAAAGGAAGTGTTTTGTTAGCAAAATGAGATCACTGTCAGAAGATGACAGTGAGGCAGTGTGAATATATTAAAACTTCTATTCTCAAGTTCCATAATCAATAGTAGTACCATTTCATTCCAGAATGCTGTATGTTTCTGAAGTTTCTTCATCAGCTTTGAGTTTGTTCATGTTTAACTGCTGACGTGGATCTACTGTTTTCTAGTCAGCGTTGAGTTTGTTCATGCTTAACTGTTGACGTGGATCTACTGTTTTCTAGTCAGCGTTGAGTTAGTTCATGTTTAACTGTTGACGTGGATCTACTGTTTTCTAGTCAGCGTTGAGTTAGTTCATGTTTAACTGTTGACGTGGATCTACTGTTTTCTAGTCAGTGTTGAGTTTGTTCATGTTTAACTGTTGACGTGGATCTACTGTTTTCTAGTCAGTGTTGAGTTTGTTCATGTTTAACTGCTGACGTGGATCTACTGTTTTCTAGTCAGCGTTGAGTTTGTTCATGCTTAACTGTTGACGTGGATCTACTGTTTTCTAGTCAGCTTTGAGTTTGTTCATGCTTAACTGTTGACGTGGATCTACTGTTTTCTAGTCAGCTTTGAGTTTGTTCATGTTTAACTGCTGACGTGGATCTACTGTTTTCTAGTCAGCGTTGAGTTTGTTCATGTTTAACTGCTGACGTGGATCTACTGTTTTCTAGTCAGCGTTGAGTTTGTTCATGCTTAACTGTTGACGTGGATCTACTGTTTTCTAGTCAGCTTCGAGTTTGTTCATGCTTAACTGCTGACGTGGATCTACTGTTTTCTAGTCAGCGTTGAGTTTGTTCATGCTTAACTGCTGACGTGGATCTACTGTTTTCTAGTCAGCGTTGAGTTTGTTCATGTTTAACTGTTGACGTGGATCTACTGTTTTCTAGTCAGCGTTGAGTTTGTTCATGTTTAACTGCTGACGTGGATCTACTGTTTTCTAGTCAGCGTTGAGTTAGTTCATCACTTCATGTTTAACTGCTGACGTGGATCTACTGTTTTCTAGTCAGCGTTGAGTTTGTTCATGTTTAACTGCTGACGTGGATCTACTGTTTTCTAGTCAGCGTTGAGTTAGTTCATCACTTCATGTTTAACTGCTGACGTGGATCTACTGTTTTCTAGCTAGACGTACAGTTTATAGTCATTTAATTTCAGAACGCTCTCAGTTTTGTAAAGTTTCCCAGTCAATTTGGAGTTGGTTAATATTTAATTGTTTACATGGCACTGCTGTATTTCAGTCAGTTGGATTGTTGCTTATGACTACTCAGTATTGCACAGTTTATGATCTCCTACCTGGTGGAATTCTTGGATGAGTTTAGTTTTGTCAATCTGAATTTGTAGTTTGTCAGTTCTGAATCTGATTTTGTTTGTTGATGTGAATTAAATGTTTTGATGTTTTGATGTGCTTTTCTGTTTTCTAGTCAGGTCTTTAAAGCTGGACTATGTTTTGTTGATTCTACCTGTGTAAATACATTGCATACTATATAATCTTTAATAAAGACATGTTGAGTGAGTATGTTTGGTACTGCACTCACATTTTGCGTGCAAAAGGTTGGCTGGTAAACAAAGGTTGTGGGCTAGAAACTTGATGTCCAACTAGCTGGTGGGCTAGTAAGCCCCAATACTTTTGAACACCCCTGCTGTATACCAAACTGGTGCACTGCACGTGAATTTATCAAACTGAGTGAATGTCTGACAGCATGTGTGTGGTTGTGCATGACAGGTACTTCACCTGGGCCAAGGACAAGTTCCCTCACCCCATGGAGATGCAGAGCAACCTTTCCTCCAAGGGCCGAAAGCTGGTCACCATCGTAGACCCACACCTGAAGCGGGACGACAACTATGCCGTCTACTCTGAGGCCAAGAACAAGGGCTACCTGATCAAGAACAAGGATGGCAATGAATATGAGGGCTGGTGCTGGCCAGGTGGGTGTCATGGAGAAGAAGGATGAGCTGCTGTGTCAGGCCAGTGGAGCTGCAGCAGTCATGTGGAAATGTAGAATGAGACGGGTGTGGGCAGGTGTGAGCATGTGGTGGGGAACCTTGCTTTGCTCTGCTGTCTTGTCATTTAGACAAGAGTGCAAGGTAGTTCTGTTGACTTGTACTCCTGCTGTTATCTGATAATCCAAGAAACTCTTGCACCTTGCAGACATGGTCTCAGGAAAGGCAGTTGTCTGGGAAAACGATCTGTCACAACTTCATTTCTGCTGCACTGATGGCTATGTGACACTTTTTCTACACCATTCAACCTATATTTGGATGCTCTCATGTTGTTCTGTTGAGGGCAATTGACTCTGAGGGCTTTTGTACTTCAAGAGTGGTTATAGTGACTCATGTTGCTCATTGGGGTAAAATGAAGTTTGATCCTCTGATCAGAGATGAAAGTAATGTAGAAAGGAGAAAGATACCTGACCCATAAGCAGCAGAAGGAAAGGGACAAACTTTAAGACAGAAGACAACTGACATAATTTTCTGCACAATCATTTTCTTCTCTGCATGCAGGTTCCTCGAGCTGGCCAGACTTCTGCAACCCTGAGGTGCAGTCGTGGTGGGCGGACAAGTTTTCCTTCTCCCAGTACGAGGGGTCCACCAAGGACCTGTTTGTGTGGAACGACATGAATGAAGCCTCTGTCTTCAATGGACCAGAAATCACCTTCCACAAAGATGTTGTGCACTATGGGGGGTTTGAAAACCGCGATGTCCACAACATCTATGCTTATTACGTGGTATGTATATGCAACTTACAGGGTTTTTTTTTTTTTTTTTTTTTTTTAAACCCCTCTCCTAAGCTTTTGTGAAGTTTTGTATCTCATTGTTCATATGATGTTGAAATAGACAGCTGGTTTAATGTTAAGATTTTGATGTCTTGGTCTACAAATGAGTATTTGCCCACTCTTTGAATCTGTGAGAAACAGAAATTTGCAGTTGTCAGTGCAGTGTGAGTGTGTGTGTGTGTGTGTGTGTGTGTGTGTGTGTGTGTGCCACTTTTGGTTAATCACTCACTAAATGGATGATATCAAAAGTTACAGCATCATCACCATAGACATAACTTTTAAGTTTTCCCAGGAACTGCAGCATAACAGTGCCAAGGAAGAAGTAATGCTGCTTCTTTTGTAGCTTCTGGTTCTAGCTCCATGTTGTTATTGTCATTGTCTATGTACTTTCCTTCTTCTCCCATTTCATCACCCCCTGTGGGTTGGGGGGTAAAAATTGACCCACCGCGCCTCACTATGCGAGTCGTAAGAGGCAAATAACTAGGGACACCGTGACTTGATTTGCATTTACTCTACACACTTCCAGTGATTTTCATGCTTAATGGCCTTACTTAGCCTACAAAGGCTGATAGGCAGTGAAAACACTATCCATCCATCCATCCATCCATCCATCCATCCAACCATCCATCCATCCATCCATCCATCCATCCATCCATCCATCCATCCATCCATCCATCCATCCATCCATCCATCCATCCATCCCTTTCCCATCTCCTAGATTCTCCCTGCCTTATTACCCTCAGTCTGTCTCCCTCTTTGCACAGTTTGTCCTTTTTTTGTCCCCACTGCTTTCCTCTATTCCCCTGCTTGTCCCCACTGCTTTCCTCTATTCCCCTGCTTGTCCCCACTGCTTTCCTCTATTCCCCTGCTTGTCCCCACTGCTTTCCTCTATTCCCCTGCTTGTCCCCACTGCTTTCCTCTATTCCCCTGCTTGTCCCCATTGCTTTCCTCTATTCCCCTGCTTGTCCCCATTGCTTTCCTCTATTCCCCTGCTTGTCCCCACTGCTTTCCTCTATTCCCCTGCTTGTCCCCACTGCTTTCCTCTATTCCCCTGCTTGTCCCCACTGCTTTCCTCTATTCCCCTGCTTGTCCCCACTGCTTTCCTCTATTCCCCTGCTTGTCCCCACTGCTTTCCTCTATTCCCCTGCTTGTCCCCACTGCTTTCCTCTATTCCCCTGCTTGTCCCCACTGCTTTCCTCTATTCCCCTGCTTGTCCCCACTGCTTTCCTCTATTCCCCTGCTTGTCCCCACTGCTTTCCTCTATTCCCCTGCTTGTCCCCACTGCTTTCCTCTATTCCCCTGCTTGTCCCCACTGCTTTCCTCTATTCCCCTGCTTGTCCCCACTGCTTTCCTCTATTCCCCTGCTTGTCCCCATTGCTTTCCTCTATTCCCCTGCTTGTCACTCTTCCCTTCATTTAAGTAGTAGTAATGAATCTGCCAGGACCTGCATGTGTTGCTCCTCGCTGTGCATCACTCATGGCCACACCTTCTGACATGATGCCGTGGGGTTTGCTGTGCTCGCCACTCTCTCAACACTAATGCCTGATGAAATGGGATGTTGACAGCACAAGGCAACATGGGAAGGACTGCTGAAAAGATCAAACCACAAGCAGCGACCTTTTGTTCTCACCCGTGGATTCTTCGTGGGATCTCAGCGATACGGTATGATCTTCAGTGCAACCATTGCAGCAATGTACAGTAGGCGCTGAGTCATAGGAATTTTGCCCAGATAAAAATGAAAAAAAGGAAATGCAAGTGCACTAGGTCATTGTAATTGTAATGATGAGAAGCAGCTGTGGTGACATTCTAGTAAACTAGAGATTTCGCCTACCGGCAAAAGTATCTCTAGCACAGTTCACATCACGTGATGGAAGGTTTTTGGCCAATTTATGCAAGCGGAGGTCACACGAGAGGCTTGTGGGATAGCCGATGTGCTCCCTGATATACGCCGTTAAAGTAGTTCTAAGACTATTTCGCACAAAACTCTTAACTTACTCTTGTTGAGACAACAAACAAGCGTTTATTCGATACAATAAAATGTTTGTGTTGAAATGGAACCAAGTTTTTACATCTGAATGATTTCTCTAAAAAATGGAGAGAAAATTAGTATCAGAACGAATAATTTTGGCGCAAGGCTGTAATGTCAAGGGTCAAGCCTATTACGCATTCATTGCGAACTGTGCCAGAGTCACTACTGACTCGGGTTTACAGAATGCTGTGGTGATTGGTGCATTTTAACTCAGCCTCCAAAGAAGTCAGTGCTGAGGAAGTCTTGGCTGTGATAATGCCTTCTTCTTTGATGGTTTGTATGGTGCAGTGGATTGACTAGGGTAAAGGGAATTCCTACGCCATTACTCACACCGGCTGTGGGGAACCAGGTTATGCCAAAAGGTTGTTATCCATCATGGAAGACTTGCTGCGAAAAGGCATGCCTGTATGTGTTCACTGCTTCAAGTCTTTTGACAGTATGACAAATGGCTTGCTTGTGTAACTGTCTGCGCACTGATGTTGACCAGGTGTCTCTCCATAATGAGTAGTGACCAGCACAGAAAGCAAAACCCAACATTGAGGGAGTGGAGAAAGTCCATTGTAATACCAAACATGCAATCTGCAGACTCAGAAGTCTTTCTAAATAATACAGAGTATCAGAGGAACAATTTTTGGGTGAAAGTTTGCAAGTTGTGTCTGTGGTTATTTAAAACAACCATTTCACCACCATATGGTGTGGTTTGGTTTTGATTGTGGCCATGGTGTAGAAAGTGTGGAGTGGCGCTGTGGTTGTGTCTGTGGTAATTTAAAACAACAGTTTCACCACCATGTGGTGTGGTTTGGTTTTGATTGTGGCCATGCTGTAGAAAGTGTGGAGTGGCGCTGTGGTTGTGACTGGCAGTGCTGTAGAAAGTGTGGAGTGGCGCTGTGGTTGTGACTGGCAGTGCTGTAGAAAGTGTGGAGTGGCGCTGTGGTTGTGACTGGCAGTGCTGTCTGGTGCAGGTGCTGTGTGGACAGGGGACAACAACGCAGACTGGGGACACCTCAAGGTTTCGGTGCCAATGGTGCTCACTCTCAACCTGGCGGGCATCACCTTCTCTGGCGCGGATGTCGGGGGCTTTTTCCACAACCCTGACAACGAGCTGGTCACCAGGTGGTATGAGGTAGGTGATGTGTTGTCAGTGTGCTCACTGCTTGTTGATATCAAATGGGTCTCTTGCTGCCTTTGAATTTCTAACTTTCCCACTTGCAGCCTAATGTGCTCTCTCCATCTTTTAATTTGATGTTTGATGGAGAAGGGATGCTTTTCAAAATAACTTTTTTTCTTTTCAAGAAATGTTGCATCTTTGATTTTCTGCGGGAATGTTTCCCCACTATGTATTCATGCTGTGCTTGAAATTCTTCATAGCAGAGTTCCAGAATTTCATCTGATGCTAGAAAAAGTTAAATCTGTTTGTAAAAAACTATTTTCAAGAATTGAGAGACTGCGCTACAGGGTGTGAAAATGTTTATCTGTACTTGGTACTACAGCGCTGTAGTGACTCATGGGGACCTTTTCCTGATATTTGCTCGCTGTATAAAGTGCAAAAAATTCTTCTTGTGTAGAGTAAAAAAGAAAAATTATTTCAAATAACACTTTTGGTTGATGAGAAGCACCCCATGGAAAATCTATGGGTGTTTATGTATCTGTACTACGCTTTAAGGGAAGTTATGGTTTTATTGTCCATCACTCCCTCCATGAACTTGTGGGCTGCTTTGCTGTCAAATTATGGGTGTGAATGTGGATGGGAATGTGACAAATACCAGTGGTGGTGGCCGCCTTGCCAGCAGCACAATGTCCATGCAGCCTGCCCTGCATCCCCTCCAGCCCTGCCCTGCATCCCCTCCAGCCCTGTCCTGCATCCCCTCCAGCCCTGCCCTGCATCCCCTCCAGCCCTGCCCTGCATCCCCTCCAGCCCTGCCCTGCATCCCCTCCAGCCCTGCCCTGCATCCCCTCCAGCCCTGCCCTGCATCCCCTCCAGCCCTGCCCTGCATCCCCTCCAGCCCTGCCCTGCATCCCCTCCAGCCCTGCCCTGCATCCCCTCCAGCCCTGCCCTGCATCCCCTCCAGCCCTGCCCTGCATCCCCTCCAGCCCTGCCCTGCATCCCCTCCAGCCCTGCCCTGCATCCCCTCTAGCCCTGCATCCCCTCCAGCCCTGCCCTGCATCCCCTCCAGCCCTGCCCTGCATCCCCTCCAGCCCTGCCCTGCATCCCCTCCAGCCCTGCCCTGCATCCCCTCCAGCCCTGCCCTGCATCCCCTCCAGCCCTGCCCTGCATCCCCTCCAGCCCTGCCCTGCATCCCCTCTAGCCCTGCCTGCATCCCCTCCAGCCCTGCCCTGCATCCCCTCCAGCCCTGCCCTGCATCCCCTCCAGCCCTGCCCTGCATCCCCTCCAGCCCTGCCCTGCATCCCCTCCAGCCCTGCCCTGCATCCCCTCCAGCCCTGCATCCCCTCCAGCCCTGCCCTGCATCCCCTCCAGCCCTGCCCTGCATCCCCTCCAGCCCAGCCCTGCATCCCCTCCAGCCCTGCCCTGCATCCCCTCCAGCCCTGCATCCCCTCCAGCCCTGCCCTGCATCCCCTCCAGCCCTGCCCTGCATCCCCTCCAGCCCTGCCCTGCATCCCCTCCAGCCCTGCCCTGCATCCCCTCCAGCCCTGCCCTGCATCCCCTCCAGCCCTGCCCTGCATCCCCTCTAGCCCTGCATCCCCTCCAGCCCTGCCCTGCATCCCCTCCAGCCCTGCCCTGCATCCCCTCCAGCCCTGCCCTGCATCCCCTCCAGCCCTGCCCTGCATCCCCTCCAGCCCTGCCCTGCATCCCCTCCAGCCCTGCCCTGCATCCCCTCCAGCCCTGCCCTGCATCCCCTCTAGCCCTGCATCCCCTCCAGCCCTGCCCTGCATCCCCTCCAGCCCTGCCCTGCATCCCCTCCAGCCCTGCCCTGCATCCCCTCCAGCCCTGCCCTGCATCCCCTCCAGCCCTGCCCTGCATCCCCTCCAGCCCTGCATCCCCTCCAGCCCTGCCCTGCATCCCCTCCAGCCCTGCCCTGCATCCCCTCCAGCCCTGCCCTGCATCCCCTCCAGCCCTGCCCTGCATCCCCTCCAGCCCTGCCCTGCATCCCCTCCAGCCCTGGCTAGCCCTCACCCTCTGTTCCCGCCCACAGCTGGGAGCCTTCTTCCCCTTCTTCCGTGCCCACGCCCACCAGGACACCAAGCGGAGGGAGCCCTACCTGCTGCCTGAGGAACACATGCTGGCCATCAAGAAGGCCATCCGCACCCGCTACTCCTTCCTGCCCTTCTGGTACACACGCTTCTACACTGGCGAGCGTGACGGCAGCCCACTGATAGTCCCACTGTGGGTGCAGTACCCCCAGGACAAGCGCACTTTCAACATGGATGACCAGTTCCTTGTTGGTAGGTTTGAGTCCCTGTCTGTCTGTCTGTCTGTCTGTCTGTCTGTCTGTCTTTCTGTCTGTCTTTCTGTCTGTGTGTCTGTCTGTGTGTCTGTCTGTCTGAATGTATGTCTGTCTGTGTGTCTGTCTGTCTGTCTGTCTGTCTGTCTGTCTGTCTGTCTGTCTATCTGTCTGAATGTATGTCTGTCTGTGTGTCTGTCTGTCTATCTGTCTATCTGGAAGTTCATTGCTTTCAGACTTGTAGCACAAGAGGCTTGTTCAGAAGGCGCACCGCTGCAAAGCGCTGCTCAGCGCTGCATGTGATTCACTCCTGAACAGCAATTTTGGGGCGTGATTCACTCAGCGCTGAGCAGCGTTTTGCATCACCAATCCGAGGTGATTCAGACGATTTTGCATCATTTTCAAAATGGCGTCTTCGATCCCGCACTGGCTGTCAATGCGTAAAATAACCCTCAGAAACATCATTTGGGGACTGGAACGGGCTTTATTTGCCCCAAGCGCCCTGTATGCGCGAGTAATGGCAAGTAAGGATGACACAGTAGTGGACTTTATTCATGCAGAATACATTTAAACGTGCATAAACGATGTCTGTGGCAAAGAAAACACTTTCTTAGCGTCTATCAACACAACATGGGGCGCAGAAGATTTACCTCCCCTTTAACAAGTGAAGCGCTGCACAAAATCTGTAGGTGTTCAGGAGTAGCAAAGAGCGCTCAATTGCCAATATTAAGCACTCATGCAGCGCTACGTACTCCTGAACAAGCTAATGCTAGTGAGATTTGCTGTTGATGGCTGTGAACTGAGATGTATAGACTATAAGAGCTGATTTCAAAATCTTGATCTTCCTTTTCAGTCTCCCACCCAAATCACCTGTCCTTAACTCCCACTTAACAACAAGAGTTCTCTGCAGGTGGTATGGATGACCAGGTGTCTCTTCACATGTATGGCCCATCTCTAATCCTGCACATCCGAAGATGTGCTGAGCATTTACTAGAACTGTAGAGGTTGCAAGAAGAGTTGATATTGTGTTTCATATATTTTTCCTTTGTATAATTATAATCCCATTCTAAAGTGTCAGATGTACATGCCTGGTGTACCTTTTCAATTGGGACTGAAATGATGTTTGTCTGTTGACAGTGCTAATTAGAGGATGAACACATTTCTATCTTAAAAAGTCAAGGGAGATAACTTTGTAAAATGTGTTGTCCTCACATGAAGCCATGATCACACCCTGTCAGAGGACCAAACAAGGAGGCGCTGTTTTGCAGGCTCAGCTCTACTGGTGAAGCCAGTGACGGAGGCAGGCCACACCTCAGTCAATGTCTTCTTCCCTGGAGAAAAGGACGTGAGTAGTGAACTTGTGTGTCTTCTCTCTCTCCTTCTCTCTCCCCCCACCCTCCTCTACTGTCATGGCAGCTTTGCAGTCTGCTGCCAGTCATGTGTGTGTGTAAATGTGCGTGCGTGCGTGCATGTGTGTTTTCTAAAGGGAAAGCTCTCTTTGCAGCCTGTAAATAAGTTAATCTATCAAAGTTTTATTCTCAAACCATGTATAGAGGGGCGAATGCAGTTTGCTTGGGGAGTGTGAGATTGGAAAGAGTCCATGGCATTTGCCTAGGAACGCTGCCCTTTGCAGGTGTGGTACGACATCGAGACCTACCAGGCCTACCCTGGAGGGAGGGAAGTGAACATCCATGCACCTCTGGACAAGGTGAGAACATCTTCACTACAACAAGGTCTTCCTTGCTCTCAAGATGACTAGGAAAAGTGAATGTTACTGGGGCATAAACTTCAGTCTTTTAGCAAGTAGTGGGTGTTTTGATGTTGTTGTGTACCTGGGCTAAACACTCCCAGGATCACCCAAGTGGGTGAGATGATTGCGTGTGTGACTGTTTTTGAACACCCCGCCATATAGGCATCCACACTCCCTCTTCAGGGGAAAGGTGTTTTGATGTCAGAAGAATACATGTTTAACTGTTTGGTGTTGACTGTATACAATGGCAATGGAGCATTGTATGCATGTAATGATGTATGCTGTTCTCTTCTCTCTTCCTCTGCATCTCATCCTCATTTCACTTTCTCTCTCTCCCTCTGTCTCTCTCTCTCTCTCTCTCTCTCTCTCTCTCTCTCTCTCTCTCTCTCTCTCTGTCTCCCTCTGTCTGTCTCTCTCTGTCTCCCTCTGTCTGTCTCTCTCTGTCTGTCTCTGTCAGTCTCTCTCTGTCTCCCTCTGTCTGTCTCTGTCAGTCTCTCTCTGTCTCCCTCTCTCTGTCTCCCTCTGTCTGTCTCTGTCAGTCTCTCTCTGTCTCCCTCTCTCTGTCTCCCTCTGTCTTTCTGTTGGACTGTTTGTCTGTCTGTCTGTCTGTCTGTCTGTCTGTCTGTCTGTCTGTCTGTTTCTCTCTCTCTCTCTCTCTCTCTCTCTCTCTCTCTCTCTCTCTCTCTCTCTCTCTCTCTCTCTCTCTCTCTCTCTCTCTCTCTCTCTCATACATACATCCACACAGACACACTCATATACTCACACAGTAGTGTACTCACACCCGTCACTGTGAAATCGCTCTCCTTCCCCTGCCTGGAGAAAGTTGTGCCTTGCCTTGCAGATCCCAGTCTTCCAGAGGAGTGGCACCATCATTCCACGCAAAATGCGCATCCGCCGCTCCTCTGCCCTGATGCACCAGGATCCCATCACCCTCATCGTCTGCCTTGATGGAGAGGTAGGCATTCAGTAGGACTAGGCATTCAGTAGGACTAGGCATTCAGTAGGACTAGGCATTCAGTAGGACTAGGCATTCAGTAGGACTAGGCATTCAGTGGGACTAGGCATTCAGTAGGACTAGGCATTCAGTAGGACTAGGCATTCAGTGGGACTAGGCATTCAGTGGGACTAGGCATTCAGTGGGACTAGGCATTCAGTAGGATTAGCATTCAGTAGGAAGCTTCAGTGGGACTAGGCATTCAGTAGGCTAGCATTCAGTAGGACTAGGCATTCAGTGGGACTAGGCATTCAGTGGGACTAGGCATTCAGTGGGACTAGGCATTCAGTGGGACTAGGCATTCAGTAGGACTAGGCATTCAGTGGGACTAGGCATTCAGTAGGACTAGGCATTCAGTAGGACTAGGCATTCAGTGGGACTAGGCATTCAGTGGGACTAGGCATTCAGTGGGACTAGGCATTCAGTGGGACTAGGCATTCAGTGGGATTAGACATTAAGTAGGATGTAGGCAATTTAGTAGGATGTAGGCATTCAGTAGGATTAGACATTCAGGAGGTTGTAGGCATTCAGTAGGATTAGATATTCAGGAGGATTAGACATTCAGGAGGATTAGACATTCAGGAGGATGTAGACATTCAGGAGGATTAGACATTCAGGAGGATTAGACATTCAGGAGGATGTAGGCATTCAGTAGGATTCGACATTCAGTAGGATTTGGCATTCAAGAAGATGTTAATTCAACATGGATTCCAAACTAAACATGGATGTAAATAAAACTGTCTGGTGATGTTAATTCCAATGAGTCGCCAGATGTTCTTCCTCAAGTTACAGTTAGTCTGGCCGGGGCATGTCATGCTCTGTCATGAGACTGACATGGGAGACTGCCTGGTTGTCAGATGCTTTCCTCAGCAGATGGAACTTGTTCCAGTGGCGTTTGTGGGGTCTCATCCAGTAGCTCTGTCTCAGACAGATAAGGCAGTGCCAGGCATCACCAGACGACACCAGAGTGTGGGTGTTTGTCTTGATGGAGGGGGGGCTCCATGCACACAGGGTTTTCTGCAGAGTAAATGTCCATCTTGACAGTGATGCACACAGGGTTTTCTGCAGAGTAAATGTCCATCTTGACAGTGATGCACACAGGGTTTTCTGCAGAGTGAATGTCCATCTTGACAGTGATGCACACAGGGTTTTCTGCAGAGTGAATGTCCATCTTGACAGTGATGCACACAGGGTTTTCTGCAGAGTGAATGTCCATCTTGACAGTGATGCACACAGGGTTTTCTGCAGAGTGAATGTCCATCTTGACAGTGAGAGGGGCATGGCATCCTCGCTAGTGCAGATTGCAACAAGCAGACACTTGTCACTGCTCAGGACCAAGCAGCCTTGGACAGATAGGCTCCCCCTGTGGGTTCGGGGTAAGAATTGACCCACCGCGTCTCCCTACGCGATTCGTGAGAGGCGAATAACTAGGGACGCCGTGACTGGATTACGTTTACTCTAAGCTGTTCTAGTTATTTTCGTGCTTAATGGCCTTAAATAGCCTGCAAGGCTGATAGGCCATAAAATACTATCCATCCATCCATCCTTCCATCCTTCCATCCATTGGACAGATAGGCAGAGTGCAGGAAGTTACGGGATTTTTGACTCACATGCGAAGCAAAAGTGAGTCTATGTACTGAGTCGTTTCGTCCGTCCGTCCGTCCGTCCGTCCGGGCGTAAAAAACTTAAACGTTGGATTTTTCTCGGAGACTATTAAGTCTATCAACACCAAATGTGGCATGATGGTGTATGATGACAAGGCCTCAAAAAACATACATAGTGACTTGACCTTGCTTCAAGGTCAAGGTCACAGGAGCCATAAATGTGGTCTCAAAAACAGTCATTTTTCACATTTTCCCAATTTTCTCCCACGTTATTGAGAATGGCGACCTTAGCTACAAGTGGTATATAGGTCAAAGCAAGCCCTATCTTTTGATACCAGTTTGGTTGACCTTGCTTCAAGGTCAAGGTCACAGGAGCTCTTCAAAGTTGGATTGTATACATATTTTGAAGTGACCTTGACCCTGAACTATGGAAGATAACTGTTTCAAACTTAATAATTATGTGGGGCACATGTTATACTTTCATCATGAGACACATTTGTTCACATATCATCAAGGTCAAGGTCACTTTGACCCTTATGAAATGTGACCAAAATGGGGTAGTGAACCACTAAAAGTGACTATATCTCATGGTAGAAAGTGCCACTAAGCACCATTGTGCTTCCTATGTCTTGAATTAACAGCTTTGTGTTGCATGACCTTGGATGACCTTGACCTTGGGTCAAGGTCACATGTATTTTGGTAGGAAAAAATGTGTAAAGCATTTCTTTGTGTATGATGTCATTGGTAGGTTTAGTTGTTTGACCTGACCTTGAAGGTCACCTGAAGGTCAAGGTCATGTAAAGGTCAAGGTCAATCATGTGAGTCGTATGGGCTTTGCCCTTCTTGTTATATTTTCACCGAAGTCATTTTAGGTTTTCACTCGCGTGCACAGGAATCTGCATATCAGCCATTCTTCCAAGTAAATTAATTTGAATTGAAATTATATCTTTAGTTTGTTCTACAGACCATGCCTATTTCAGGTATATTGCAATGAAAGTGTGCCTACTTTTTTTTTGGTCAAGCCTACATGGGTGCACTTTGTAAACCAAGCTGGTGATTAGCTTGAAGAAAATCTGTCAGTCCTGATCAGTCTAACTGCATGACCTCAAATTAGTGACTTGATTTGCAATGGAAGAATTTGCTTGTGGTTTAAGTCAATTCATGGTTGCTAATGAAAGATTGTATAAAATCATGTTGTTTCTTTTAGGGCAAAGCAAGAGGTGACCTGTTTGCCGACGACTACAATTCCTTCCAATACAAAAGTGGAACCTACATTTACAGAGGCTTTGAATTTGAAAATGACAGATTACAGAGTGTGTGAGTACTCATGGGCACCAGTTTTAGGGCATCCTAGCTCTGTTTTCTCCACTCCTTATTTGCCAGAGCACATCCATCTGGCCTGGAAGTAAGGTAATGTAAATTATTTGATCTTCACTAGTCTTGAGGAATGCATGAAGTTGGGTATATCATGTGACAGGAGGTACAGAATACCATTTTGCCAGCATCTTGTTACTGTCACCCTTGAAAATGTGTGTGTGTGTGTGTGTGTGTGTGTGTGTGTGTGTGTGTGTGTGTGTGTGTGTGTGTGTGTGTGTGTGCTCACATGCATGTATCTGTGTCTGTGTGTGTGTTTCTGTGTGTGTGTTTCTGTGTGTGTTTGTGTGTGTGTGTGTGTGTGTGTGTGTGTGTGTGTGTGTGTGTGTGTGTGTGTGAGAGAGAGAGAGGGAGGGAGAGAGAGAGAGAGAGAGAGAGAGAGAGAGAGAGAGAGAGAGAGAGAGAGAGAGAGAGAGAGAGAGAGAGAGAGAGAGAGAGAGAGGTGTAGATGGTTTACCTGTTTGAACACCATACCCTGCATTCTAGTGGAGCTTTTTTCCCCCTGCACAGCAACTACTCCCCCAACAGCCACTACACCACCAAGGAGTGGGTGGAGAAAATCATCATTGTGGGTGTTCAGCAGCCGCCTGCCAAGGTGGCCCTAGTCTTAGGTAAGTTTTGGGCTGTCCTCTGCTTCAGTGTCTTCTCACATGTAGCAGAAGTGTAGTACAGTGCAGTGTAGTGTGGTGTAGTGCGCTGTTAGTGTAGTGTAGTGCAATTAGTGTAGTGTAGTGTGGTGTAGTGTAGTGTGGTGTAGTGCACTGTTAGTGTAGTGTAGTGTGGTGTTAGTGCAGTGTGGTGTAGCATGGTGTAGTGTGGTGTAGAGTGGTGTAGTGTAGTGCAGTGTAGTGTAGTTTAGTGTAGTGCTGTGTTAGTGTAGTGTAGATTGGTGTAGTGCAGTGTGGTGTAGTGTAGTGCAGTGTAGTGTAGTGCCGTGTAGATTGGTGTAGTGCCATGTAGAGTGGTGTAGTGCAGTGTAGAGTGTAGTGCAGTGTAGAGTGGTGTAGTGCAGTGTAGTGTAGTGCAGTGTAGAGTGATGTAGTGCAGTGTAGAGTGGTGCAATGTAGAGTGGTGTAGTGCAGTGTAGTGTAGTGTAGTGCAATGTAGAATGGTGTAGTGCAGTGTAGAGTAGTGTAGTGCAGTGTAGAGTGGTGTAGTGCAGAGTAGTGTAGTGCAGTGTAGAGTGATGTAGTGCAGTGTAGAGTGGTGTGGTGTAGTGCAGTGTGGTGTAGTGTAGTGCAGTGTAGTGTAGGTCAGTGTAGAGTGATGTAGTGCAGTGTAGAGTGGTGTGGTGTAGTGCAGTGTAGTGTAGTGCAGTGTAGAGTGGTGCAATGTAGAGTGGTGTAGTGCAGTGTAGTGCAGTGTAGAGTGGTGTAGTGCAGTGCAGTGTAGTGTAGTGCAGTGTAGAGTGGTGTAGTGCAGTGCAGTGTAGTGCAGTGTAGAGTGGTGCAATGTAGAGTGGTGTAGTGCAGTGTAGTGTAGTGCAGTGTAGAGTGGTGCAATGTAGAGTGGTGTAGTGTAGTGCAGTGTAGTGTAGTGTAGTGTAGTGCAGTGTAGAGTGATGTAGTGCAGTGTAGTGCCGTGTAGAGTGATGTAGTGCAGTGTAGTGTAGTGTAGAGTGGTGCAATGTAGAGTGGTGTAGTGCAGTGCAGTGTAGTGCAGTGTAGAGTGGTGCAATGTAGAGTGGTGTAGTGCAGTGTAGTGCCGTGTAGAGTGATGTAGTGCAGTGCAGTGTAGTGCCCTGTAGAGTGATGTAGTGCAGTGCAGTGCAGTGTAGTGCAGTGTAGAGTGATGTAGTGCAGTGCAGTGTAGTGCAGTGTAGAGTGGTGCAATGTAGAGTGGTGTAGTGTAGTGTAGTGCAGTGTAGAGTGATGTAGTGCAGTGTAGTGTAGTGCAGTGTAGAGTGATGTAGTGCAGTGTAGTGCAGTGTAGTGTAATTAGTGCAGTGTAGAGTGATGTAGTGCAGTGTAGTGTAGTGCAGTGTAGTGCAGTGTAGAGTGATGTAGTGCAGTGTAGTGTAGTGCAGTGTAGTGTAGTGCAGTGTAGAGTGGTGTAGTGCAGTGCAGTGTAGTGTAGTGCAGTGTAGTGTAGTGCAGTGTAGAGTGATGTAGTGCAGTGTAGTGCAGTGTAGTGTAGTGCAGTGTAGAGTGATGTAGTGCAGTGTAGTGCAGTGTAGAGTGATGTAGTGCAGTGTAGAGTGATGTAGTGCAGTGTAGTGCAGTGTAGAGTGATGTAGTGCAGTGTAGTGCCGTGTAGAGTGATGTAGTGCAGTGCAGTGTAGTGCCGTGTAGAGTGATGTAGTGCAGTGTAGTGTAGTGCAGTGTAGTGTAGTGCAGTGTAGAGTGATGTAGTGCAGTGTAGTGCAGTGTAGTGTGTAGTGCAGTGTAGAGTGATGTAGTGCAGTGTAGTGTAGTGCCGTGTAGAGTGGTGTAGTGCCGTGTAGAGTGGTGTAGTGCCATGTAGAGTGGTGTAGTGCAGTGCAGTGTAGAGTGATGTAGTGCAGTGTAGAGTGGTGTGGTGTAGTGCAGTGTAGAGTGATGTAGTGCAGTGTAGTGTAGTGCAGTGTAGTGTGAAGTAGTGCAGTGTAGAGTGGTGTAGTGCAGTGTAGTGTAGTGCAGTGTAGAGTGATGTAGTGCAGTGTAGAGTGGTGTAGTGCAGTGTGAAGTAGTGCAGTGTAGAGTGGTGTAGTGCAGTGTAGTGTAGTGCAGTGTAGAGTGAAGTAGTGCAGTGTAGAGTGGTGTGGTGTAGTGCAGTGTGGTGTAGTGTAGTGCAGTGTAGTGTAGTGCCGTGTAGATTGGTGTAGTGCCGTGTAGAGTGGTGTAGTGCAGTGTAGTGTAGTGCAGTGTAGAGTGTTGTAGTGTAGTGTAGAGTGGTGTAGTGTAGTGCAGTGTAGAGTGTAGTGCAGTGTAGAGTAGTGTAGTGGTGTAGTGTAGTGCAGTGTAGTGTAGTGCAGTGTAGAGTGGTGTAGTGCAGTGTAGGTGTAGTGCAGTGTAGTGTAGTGCAGTGTAGAGTGGTGTAGTGCCGTGTAGAGTGGTGTAGTGCAGTGTAGAGTGTAGTGCAGTGTAGAGTGGTGTAGTGCAGTGTAGTGTAGAGTGGTGTAGTGTAGTGCAGTGTAGAGTGGTGTAGTGCAGTGTAGAGTGGTGTAGTGCAGTGTAGAGTGTAGTGCAATGTAGTGTAGAGTGGTGTAGTGTAGTGCAGTGTAGAGTGGTGTAGTGCAGTGTAGTGTAGTGCAGTGTAGAGTGGTGTAGTGCCGTGTAGAGTGGTGTAGTGCAGTGTAGAGTGTAGTGCAATGTAGTGTAGAGTGGTGTAGTGTAGTGCAGTGTAGTGTAGTGCAGTGTAGAGTGGTGTAGTATAGTGTGGTTGTGGCTGTAGGAAACACCCTGCACTTGTCCTCTAGCGTGTCCTAACAAGGCCATACTGCCACTCAGTTGGATGCAGCTCTGTGGAGATCTGAGTTGAAAATCTTCTGATTTGGTCATTTGCTTTGCTGAACAGAAATTAGGACATGTTTGATTTGGTGGTGGTGTTTAGTTGTTGTTTGTAAGTGTTTTTCCAATAAAAGTGTGGCCATAGCAGTAGATGAGTCAATTGCTGTCTGTTATCAATGTCCTGTTATGATGACTTGACTGTTACTATGTTGAATGTGTATTGCATTGCTTTGTCCTGTATTTCACTTTTCACTGAGACTATGTCAATGCAGCTGTTCATTCAGGGAAGTTATTTGACAGGAGTGCATGAGGACAAAATAGGGATCAACTAAGAACAAGTCAAAGCTATCCAATTCTGCAAAGCCGTACACACTGAGGGCAGGCCATGCCAAACATCCTTGCAGCCAAATGATCTTAGCATGAGGAACCTGTCAAGTTGTGTATGGTGAACAGGAAACTCAATGGTGAATGAAAGCTTGTAGTTCACATTGCTTGCTGACAAGAGGAAAGGCTTTGTATTTCACAGTGTGTGACAAGCTCAGTGTGTGACAAGCTCAGTGTGTGACAAGCTCAGTGTGTGACAAGCTCAGTGTGTGACAAGCTCAGTGTGTGACAAGCTCAGAGTGTGACAAGCTCAGTGTGTGACAAGCTCAGTGTGTGACAAGCTCAGTGTGTGACAAGCTCAGTGTGTGACAAGCTCAGTGTGTGACAAGCTCAGTGTGTGACAAGCTCAGTGTGATGCTTAGTTTTCCCTTGTGAGTATGGAGTAAGAAAAGACGTGCCATGTCCAGATTAGTCCAGGCAACTAATTAGGGGAATCAAGACTTGACTGGCTGTTACTGTAACCAGCTCTTGTGACTGTCTTGTGATCTGTGGCCTTTCATAGCCTACAAAGGCTGACATGCAGTAAAACTTCATTCATTCATTCATTCTTCATTCATTCATTCATTCTTCATTCATTCATTCATTCATTCATTCATTCATTCATTCATTCATACTTCTTCATTCATTGTGCTTTGTTTCAGGTGGTGATATGAAAGCGCTAGACAGCAAGTTCGACAAGCAGAAGTCCATGCTCACAATCCGCAAGCCTGGTGTGAATATAGGAGAGGACTGGGCGGTAATTCTGAAGTAGGGTGATCTGGCAGTGTTCTTTGTGGCATGGACCTGCTGGTTTCCAAGTTCCAATGTGTATGAATTGAATGATTCAGCATCAGAGGTAAATGTGCACACACAAGGGATATGTGATTGTGAAAGCTAAGTGTGAAGATGTATTGTGTACTTTCTGTTTTGAAGAAAGTGTTGATCACGCCTGTTCTGTGAATGTTGTGGACTGATTATTTTATTTTGGGGAATAAACACATGATCATTTTGAAGAACCAGTGCATGGTATGTCTGCTCAAGGTCAGCCGAACACCCTTGTCTGCAAGTTGTCATAGGAGTTCATCTCTGCACTACAGAAAGTATTATTTCCACTCTCTCTCTCTCCCCTGGCCATCTGCCTCCACTTGGATGGTGGAACTGGATTGTTTGAATGGCAAGACGTTTAGGTTTGAAAACTCTTCACTGTGATTGAAATCTACTTACGTGAAGGGGCTTTTGCCTCCTTCCCTATAGAGAGAGAAATGTACTTTTCATTCTCTCATCCTCCCACCTCAAATGGCTGAATGAACTCCTCAGTAGCCTTCCAGTCTGAGTTAACAGCATGTTTTTGGCAACTTTACTATGTGCTTTAATGTTTCCTTTCCCATCTTTTTCATCCCCAACAAAAATATGTTTGCATTGAGTGACTCCATTGCTGTGCAGTGTTGATTGCGGCACTTTTCTGATCGTCCCCTTTCCCCTAGACACTGCATCTCCAAATGAGGTGCAGTGTTGATTGATGAGCTGTCCCGTCAAAGATTGGCATCCATCATAGACAGAGGATGTTTGTGACAGCAGTGTAGTTCAGTTGCTGCAAAGTTGCTACTGTGGAACTGCAGAAATGGAAAGATCTGGCTGTCAGTTGGAAGACAATCGTGACTTGGACATTTTTCCTGATATGGTTTCCTTTAGGGAAGAGTATTGTTATCATTTATCATTGTGAATAATTTTAACTCATGCATTGTTGAATGTGTATGTTTAGAACAATGTTTCCCACTACAAGGAATGTGTTCTGTGTATTGGAATTAGTGCTAATCATCGTTATAAAATGAAGATGTATTTACTGCCATGGCATTGGGTGATTGTTATCTGTCTCTTGATTACAACTACTTTGTGGATTTTAACTCTGTTACTTTTTTTAAAATTCTGATCGGAACTAATACATATGGTTTATGCAGTTGAGTGGTGTTTCACTGGTTTGGATGGGAACCTTTTTGTGGGCCAGCAACTCTCCTCACTCCAGTTATTTCACAAGTGATAATGAGAAACATAATTTGTAGGTGATGGGTGGAAATACATCAGTGGTTGCAGAGATGACAAAATTGACAGCTTGAACTGCATATGATTTTTTGTCCAATATGAAACTAGACCACTGACAATTTTTATGTCATTCTTGTGGTATCTCCTGTAATGGCCCTGCGATTTCCTTGATTGGGAAACAGGGGAATAGCCTGGTGTGAAAATGTCATTGTGACACTGTGATGATTTGTAACATCATTGAGTTTCAAGCAAAGACAACTTGCAGACTACTACTGGGTTACCATGAGGCTGATTATCTGTCACAAAACTCCTCAAACATTCTTGTTTTCCTTGTTGTGGGTGAATGGATGGGGCTTTGCCAAGTAGTCATTCCTCCTGTCCTGGCAAGTGGCAGATGACGGCACTTGGGGTCTGGGCTGTGTCGGCGTGTACTGATGTAGACAGGTGTGTATTGTGTTGACAGGCATGTACTTTGGGGGTGGGGATGTCGCCTGTCCTCTGCCGTCACTGCCAGGGGATGAGAGACAGGGTTGATTCATTGTTGCATGGAGTGGAGCCAGCAACTCCCTCCTGTGTGGTCAAGCAGCTTTTCCTATGGTCTGCCTCGCTCAGACTTCACTTTGTCAGAGGCAACATTTTTCAGAAATCCACCAGATTCCTGCAGATGTTGGTGTGTCCATCACTAAACAGTGCATTTTTCACCAGTTCACAAGTGAAATTTCAGCATTTCTGTACCTTTGTATAATTTGCTTTACCAGAGAACGAATTATTTCCATAACCTCTTGTTGATGTTTTTCAAAGTTTAGGTAAGACCTGCTTTCATTGGGTGGCAATAAAATTGTTCAAAATTTGCTCTGGAATCGTTCATACTGTGACTAACAACAAGATGAGTTCAAGGGGGAAAAATTTTAATTGCTGATCCATTTTACACATCTCTATTCCTCCATTCTTGGTACCAAAGTTTCAAGTCTTGTAGAACAAGACTAAAAATTATATGAACAGCAGAAGATAATGCACAGGCATGTGCATGATATATAAGTCTTGGTTATGTGGGGTGTACAATGAATGGACTGGTCTATGTACAGCGAAAGTGATCCCAAGGCTTGCAGCCTTCTGTGGTGGATGAAAATGACTTTCCGTCCCTCAATGGACTGTCATGTGCTGTACAAGAAAGATCAGCCAGCGCATAGGCACTGCAGTGTCACTCAGTCTGCACTGTCACACGCAGTCTGCACTGTCGTACGCAGTCTATGGAGCAGCATGGCACATGGTTGTGGAGAGTTGGCACAGGCTGGCTACCCAGGACACAAGGCCATCCTTCCCTCTCTGGTTCCAGACAAGAGCGAGACAGTGAAGCAAGACGAAGGAAGTATTGCACAATCAACTACTCAAACTAGCGTTGCAGCAGGGGTTCCAATCTTGAACATTCTCCTCTCCCCCTGTCCTGCCGCGGCACTGAATTGATACAGACACCAGTCTCTACCTTGCTTTGCAAGATATGTCATAAATAAATCTACTCATGAACTATGGGTTGCATTTCCAAAATGAAACATGGAATTGTCTTGCATTGACTTATGTACAAAAATACAACCTGGAATAATTTCACATACAGCCCAGAAGAGAATTACTTGTTCTGAATCAGATTGCATGGGTCAGTGAACTGCATGTGTGGAAACAGTTCTGTTGCACATCATGACAGCTAAACAACCGCCACAAAGCAGTGGTGATGGAAAGACTTGGTCTCGAAATAAACTCGATGGCCTTGAGACGCCAAGGACTGGCTTGAAGTGTGGTGTGATGCACAGCAAAAGGGAGTGACAGCCTGACGGACCCAAAGCCTCCGCAGCAAGACTACCACTCCTCTCTAAGGGCGAGCAGCCTGCACCTCACGTCTTCTGTTATGGAAAGCACTTTGAGCAAAAGTATGAACTAGAGTGGAACATTAGGAAATGCAGCAGTAAATATGATGAAGCACCAAGCACTGATCCTGCTGTGAGCAGGTCCCTGCAAACATCCTTGACCAAAAAGCCCGACTCCCCTGCCATCTGCCAAGGTCTGCAGCCTCTATGGGCAGGTCATGTGATCTGGCTCTTTGGAAATGGAGCCTTCTATTCGGGTGCAGCAATCTTTCATGAAAACTCTCTTGTTCTCATCAATGATCTCTTTCTCTCTCATTAGGCAACCAACTTGACCTGAAGAGAATCACCCAACAGTTCACGCTCTTTGATGGGCAAGGCAAAAATCACAGCATGGGTGGTGATGAATTTTTTGGTCCATGTGTCGTGGGGAACATTTTCCCTAACACAGATTTTCACCTGAGATGTTTGTGACAATTCCTACATCCATTGTATTACCAATGCCACAGTGTCCTTTTCTCTTCATGCATGCTTCCAAAATTAGGTCGTTATAGATACATTTCCTGCATATCAAATATAAAAATGACTGTGTTCTGGATTTTGATGGAAAAGTGGGCCTTGGCATACCAAGTCACTTCAAGACCAACCACAATATTTCAGAGGAGAAGTCATTTTGATGCACAATTGTCATGTTCTTTAGAAATGCCATCTACTGCAGGCAACAAAATCTGAAGATATGCTTGCCATAGGTTACTGGAAACTGCTATGCTCTTCCTTAACAAAATCTACACAGGCACAGGAAATGGCCATCTCTACAAACACAGTCATTGTTTCACACAAGATGTTGATGGTGCCAATGACTGCAAAGGCAAGACAGGTTGAAAAATGTATGCATGACTTTTCCTTGTCAAACCATCTTTGCAAAGCGGTTGGAAAATGAGGAGGCTGTGAAACTATAGTTCAGTGCTGAATGGACCACTTGCAAGACTGGAAGTCTCAGTGCTTTAGGGAGTTAAGCAGTCGGCCATCAGGGAGAAGTGTAGACAGAGCAGCATGTACACTCAAGATTTCAACATTGCAGCCAGCTGGTCCACAGTCCAAAACTCCCCTTGACAGCCAAAGACAACTTGTACTCTTGGAATTCACTCCTATGCACATATGAACCTTGTCACAATTGTGATGATGAACGATGTCGATGGTTTCTTGAGTATCTCCTGTAACGTTGCAATCTGGTGATTTGAAATCTGCACACGACACACGCACGTGTTTCACTGCCTCGATCGCATTCAAAAAGTTCATGGGTTGCAGTCAGTGCGCCAGTTCCACAGACGCAGTGGAGGTGGTGGCTGTGGTGGAGGTGGCAGCAGATGGAGAAGGCGAGCTCTCCTTGGAGGAGGCGGAGTCTGTCTGGAACCTGCTGATGAGCTGCTGCACCCAGCCCTTCATGATGATGGCGCCCTCCGTCTCGGTGCCCAGCTGGTCCAGCCTGCCCAGGGACTTGGCTGCCCGCAGGGAGCCGCACACGCTGTTGGGACGGGAGCCCACATTGGAGGAGCTGCGCGTGAGCGGGGAGGAGCTGTGCGTGAGCGGGGAAGAGCTGTGCGTGAGCGGGGAGCCGCTGCTGGGCTGGACGGACGCGATGCGCGACCTCCTGTGCACAAACTGGTTGGCAGTGGGAACCACGGCGCTGGCTTGCTCGGAGGCGGAAGGCACCAGGGTGGCCTGGATGTCGCGCACGGAGCGAGAGGGCAGCTCCCTCTCCTCGCTGGGCAGTCGCGTCAGGGAACCCTCGCGGTGGCTGCGGTACTGCGAGACCTGGGCCAGCGTCTGCAGACGCTGCTGGATGATGCGGCCTGGAGGCCTTCGCTTCACCTCCAGGGGGCGCGGCAGGCGCTGTTTGCTGCGCTCCTCCAGCACCTGCACAAACTCCCGTATGGAGCGTCTGGGCACGGGCTCGTCGCAGACGGACGGAGACTTGGACCCCGTGTCCGGGTCACAGAACACGGCCGAATCCCGGAACATACCTGGCTCCAGCGCCTCGGAGAAGCGCCGCTCGTAGATGCTGTCCATGGAGCCCGCCGAGGAGTTGGAGTCGCGCCGTTTCTTGCGACCCCTGGGAGCAGTGGCGCCCTCAGCGCTGCCCGACCCCTCCTCCCTCGGACTGGCCCCAGGGGACGCTGCCTGAAGTGCCTCTTCCCCCACACCGTCTGTGACGTCGCTCTGCATGGAGAAGCCCGAGTCGGACTGCTGTAGAGAGGAGGGCAGGTCGGGGCTGAGCGCCTTGGCGGCCTGGGCAGGCAATGGCAGCGAGAAGCGGACAGGGGAGTCGGGGCTGGCCTCCTTGGCTAGGAAGTCATAGGCAGACTGCTGGGCAGGGGTTGCCTTCCCCTCCACGCACGCACTGCGGGGGCGGGAGAGAGGGCTGGAGTCAGAGGGGGGCGACAGAGGGGGCGAGGCGATGGGTGGCGGGGTGGGTTCGCTGTGTGCAATGCGAGACCCTATGGCAGAGCTGCCCAGCTCCCTCGAACGCAACACATTTTGCAGTTCTCGTTTCTCCCTCTCCGCGGTTCTGGCCATGGGGCTCACTAGAGGCGAGTGGCTGGGAAGAACGTCTGTGCGTGGAGACAGCTTCACCATGCTGACAGAGTGTCCAGGCTCACTTTTGAAGATGTTCCTGGACTGAAGGTCTCTCGTGCCACCCAGTCGTGGCGACAGGTTGGGAGAGCTGGCGTGGAAAGCGTCCTTGCAAGGGGAGAAGGGAGAAGAGGGCTCCAAACTGGGAGAAGTCATCTGGGTGGGGGTGACACTCCCTGTGGGGCTTATGCTGTGACTGTCCTCACTCACAGAGGCCTGAGGCGTGGGAGGGGTGGAGGGCACCATGACGTCATAAGAGCCAGACCTACTCCTGTCCCTCCGAGGCGAGACTTCCGAGCTGTCCATGGAAGGCGTGTCCACGTCGTCCCCAGACGAGGACTGTGGCAGGTCAGGCTGACCGTCACTGGAGCCACTGTCGTAGGAAGAAGTGGAGATGGAAGAGCCAGAGGACAGGCGGTTTGCAATGGGGCTTTGTTGGGAGAGGAGTGGAGGCGACAGGCTGGTGGGGAACCTGGCGTGGTTGGTGGGGGACGTGGGAGAGTTTTTCATGTAGTCCTCCATCTCAGCCACCATGCGCACGCTCTCCTGGATGATGTCCACCGAGCCGGGGTTGTCCACGGAAGCCGTACGGCGCCGGTGCACGGTGGGGTGGGGTGGCGACTCCAGGCTGTGGCGCCAATGTGGGGAGGCTCTGGCTGCCTGGGACACGTGGTGCCAGTGCTGGGGGTGGCGAGGCAGGGTTGACGACGAAAGCTGAGCTGCGGATGACTGGGAGCGTGCACGGCCTTGAAGGTGGGGTGGGGTGCTGTTGATGGCGGGGCCGCTGATGGCGGTGGCGGGAGGCAAGGCTGGGTCCCCTGGGAGAGGGTCATACACCGATTCCACATGGCCACCCAGGGAACCCCTGGACGGTACAGGGCGGAGAGAGACTTCCTTGCCCTGGACTTGATGCTTTAGGGTGTGGCGGCCCTGGAGGCGGGGGTCCTGGGCGTTGCGGTTGACGTAGACCATCCAGTCCAGGTTTTCCTGGTTGGCATGCGAGCTCTCCCGCACTTCGGATCCCGCCCTGGGCCTCGAGCCCGCGCTGCCGCCACTGCTGAGACTGCTGGCGCTGGCGGTCTTGTTGACCAACTCGGTGTTCAGCACCCAGGGGTCCTCTTCCAGGTGGCTCACGTCCGTCAACGAGCCTTTGGTCAGCTTGTCTACGCTGCTCCAGTTGGTCAGCTTGGCACCAGACGTGGGACCCTTCCTCAGTTCGTTGGGAAGCGACAGGTGCTTAGCAGCGCTGCTCATTTGGGTGTCCATGCTCTGCAGCTTCATCTTGTGGGCCGCACGCCTGGACGCGTAGGTGTCGTGGAAGGCCGCGACCTTGCGCTCGCTGCCTGGCGCTTTGGAGCGAGAGTCTTCCTGGCGGTTGAGCCAGTTGTTGACCTGGCGGTCAGGGGTCTTCACGGATCCGGCTCCATTCTCCGTGGCGCTTCTGGGTCGTGACGTGACAGGCGGCCCCAGCCCTGCCAGGGAGCCCTGGCTGGAGGAGCGGCTGTTCCGCCACGCCTTGACCTCCACGCCCTCCTCCTGGTCAGAGTCGACGTCCAGGTCGGACCTGCTGTCAAAGAGGTAGTCTGTGTACTCCCTCAGGCCGTCCTTCATCAGGTCGGGGTCGTCGCCGTCGCTGTCGATGCCTGCATCTGGTGGGGCTGGGGCCACCTTCAGGGGCAGGTGACTCAGGTCGTCCGAGGACAGGGGGTGGAGGCGAGTGGCCTTGCGGAAGCTGATGGCGCGTCTGACGTCATTGGCGGCGCCTGCTGTGGCCCGAGACTCCCCTCCCTCCAGCTCCATGGGCTCCTCGTCCCTGCGAGTTCCAGGGCTGGCCAGAGGCTGCGCCAGGTCGCCGTGCGTTGCAGAACGCGGCACCTCGACCCCCCCGGTCTGCCCCTCCCCAGGCAGCACCGTCTCCAGCGCCTGGGCGAAAACAAGGACAGGGTGTCAGTGACGTGGGCAGCAACTGCAGGTCATGCAGTGTGAACAGTGCAGTGTTGTGATGCTTGTACAATAGTACACGAGGAATATCACGGTCTATTTAAGATGCTTTAGCTTATTGAAAGGATAACCATTTCTGTCAGATACACCATCTGTACAGTTAGAAAATATCATTCATATGATGATCAATTCAGTATATGATGTATTCTCTTTTTCTATCGTAATCGACTCCAAGGAGTTATCACCCTATTCGTCCTGTAACAGAAATAGTTTGTTACCAGCATAGAAGCCATTGGATCTCGGGTTGAAAATCAACGTGAATTTGGTGCAAGACTTTTCCATTCGACTGACTGCATAGTTCCCAAAACTCCAGATGAATCTTTTCACCAAGAACGACAGTGGCCTACATGTGGGTTACTACGCATGCATACAAGAGAGGCGGGAAAGCTCACCGGAGACTTGAACTCTGCAGACGCGGGGTCAGCGTCCTCCAGACGGAGGGCTCTACGGGCAGGCTGGGGCGACTGTGCAACAGACACGCTCAGGTCAAGACAGGTGGGCACAGGCAAAAGGTGATCACTTGTGAAAAACAGGTGACTACTAGAGATGAATTACAGGTGTGTCACAGGTAACGTGACTTGTAGCAGTGCAGGCAGGTAAACCTTACGTCAATATGGGAAAGTCAAAATCAGCCGACAGCAAGAAACTACTGTTCTTACGAAAAGATCATAGTCGATTTTCAAGGCTAACACATCTGTATCAGTTCCATTAACAACAAAAAAAAAATTAAGAAGCTGGAAGGCACTTACCACTCGTGGACTTGTTGCCTCCGCCTGAAAGGGAAAAACTCGCATCAGCACAGCTCCTCAAAACCCAAGGCAATCTCATCATAGAGGGAGAAGGGGAGGTGGGGTGGGGTGAAGGTAAAGGAGTTTGTAATTTTGTTTTAACGTTCTATTTATTCAAAGCATTCGCAGTACAAAGCATCAAAAGTAACACCTTAGTACAATCTCTGGGAAAGATGAATGCACTTTACAGTAGATCGTCGTAACAATTTCATTACGTGTATTACCAATAGAAAATGAAAGATTTTAGAAATTCCTAAAAGCTGCTGGTTCCCACTCACCTTTTTGTTGGCTGTTAAAGAAAAAAAGAAACCAAAAAGGCGTTAGAAAAGAGCAGAAACAACATTATTTTCAACTGATATCAAAGGGAACGTGAATCATACCAATGGTCACACACAGGCAGTTAAAACTACATGGCAATTTTAATGCAAGACGAAAATCTTCTGTTTAATCAAATTGTGTAAGCTTAAAAAGGCCGATAGGCCATAAAACTCCATCCATCCACCCACCCACCCACCCACCCACCCACCCATCCATCCATCCATCCATCCATCCATCCATCCATTCATCCATCATCCATCCATCCAATTGGTGAATCATGCGATTGATATTCAAGAAGTCGACACAAATTGAACGCTTAAATGTGTTATATCCAGTTTCTCTCAAAACGTTCTTTCAACGACAATACACGCCAAAGTCTATCAAGTGAAAACACTTGCACACTCACCTTTCTTCTGGGCTCTTTGGGGCTTCAATAAATCTGGAACAAACGACGACACGAACATTAATAACATGCATGCCACTACAGCACTCATACAAAGGGAAAGTGAACATTTTGCATGGGTCTGTTATGCCAATTATTTTCAGACACACCACATTTTTATTGACTCACATGCGAAGCAAAAGTGAGTCTATGTACTGAGCCGTGTCGTCCGTCCGTCCGTCCGGGCGTCCGGGCGTCCGTAAAAAACTTAAACGTTGGATTTTTCTCGGAGACTATTAAGTCTATCAACACCAAATGTGGCATGATGGTGTATGATGACAAGGCCTCAAAAAACATACATAGTGACTTGACCTTGCTTCAAGGTCAAGGTCACAGGAGCCATAAATGTGGTCTCAAAAACAGTCATTTTTCACATTTTCCCAATTTTCTCCCACGTTATTGAGAATGGCGACCTTAGCTACAAGTGGTATATAGGTCAAAGCAAGCCCTATCTTTTGATACCAGTTTGGTTGACCTTGCTTCAAGGTCAAGGTCACAGGAGCTCTTCAAAGTTGGATTGTATACATATTTTGAAGTGACCTTGACCCTGAACTATGGAAGATAACTGTTTCAAACTTAATAATTATGTGGGGCACATGTTATACTTTCATCATGAGACACATTTGGTCACATATCATCAAGGTCAAGGTCACTTTGACCCTTATGAAATGTGACAAAAATGGGGTAGTGAACCACTAAAAGTGACTATATCTCATGGTAGAAAGTGCCAATAAGCACCATTGTGCTTCCTATGTCTTGAATTAACAGCTTTGTGTTGCATGACCTTGGATGACCTTGACCTTGGGTCAAGGTCACATGTATTTTGGTAGGAAAAATGTGTAAAGCATTTCTTTGTGTATGATGTCATTGGTAGGTTTAGTTGTTTGACCTTGACCTTGAAGGTCACCTGAAGGTCAAGGTCATATAAAGGTCAAGGTCAAGCATGTGAGTCGTATGGGCTTTGCCCTTCTTGTTTAAAGATTTACCAACATAAAACTGATGATGGGAGTAGTTCGCTTCTATCAAGGTCTCACCAAAGATATAGTCTTTGTTCTCCTCCCTTCGCCAAGAATACACTCTGCGACAAAAAGCTATTGCTGTACGTAGGGGGCAAGAGGGGCCATTTTTGTCCCTCATTAGTTTTCACACTTGTTGATGTAACATGACTGGTAGCCTGCTTGCTCCCTGACAATTCAGTGTGAAATCAGGAGAGCAATACAGCCCAGTGTGAAATCAGGAGAGCAATACAGCCCAGTGTGAAATCAGGAGAGCAATACAGCCCAGTGTGAAATCAGGAGAGCAATACAGCCCAGTGTGAAATCAGGAGAGCAATACAGCCCAGTGTGAAATCAGGAGAGCAATACAGCCCAGTGTGAAATCAGGAGAGCAATACAGCCCAGTGTGAAATCAGGAGAGCAATACAGCCCAGTGTGAAATCAGGAGAGCAATACAGCCCAGTGTGAAATCAGGAGAGCAATACAGCCCAGTGTGAAATCAGGAGAGCAATACAGCCCAGTGTGAAATCAGGAGAGCAATACAGCCCAGTGTGAAATCAGGAGAGCAATACAGCCCAATGTTGGTTGAGACAGCTAAAGAAGAAAACCGAGACATGTGGACGTTGCTGAGTACTGACCTGGAAGTCTTCCGCCAGACTTTCGACGAACTCTCCGTCGCTCCAGGTACTCTGGAGCTTTCTGGTGTTTCTTGGGCCCCTCGTAGCCCAGCACATCTGGGCACACAGAGGCAGAGAATAGAGGACAGGCGATACAGCCCGCTATGTCCAGGGATTAAAGCTGTAAGGGCGTCTTTAGGTAGGGAGACATATGAGGGTGTTACGAACGTTTGAAATGCACAAATGTACATGGAAGCATGCAGTTACTAACAGGCACTGATACACAAAGTACCTCCCCATTTTTGTCTAGTCTTCCATTTACAGCAAGACACTACGTCTTCACTTATTCTTAGTGTTCGTATTCATTACTCGTTTATGTTAAAAGAAACTATGTCCTGTATGTCGCGACACCCGTTCACGCGACACAGTAGTCATACGGCAGGCCACACAGCAGAAGCTCATTGACAACAGCAAAGGTTGCAGAGCACGTCTCTGAGCACAGCTCACCTTCCTCACGGCCGCGTCCCAGCTCCATGACCAGGCACTTGACCTTGTCTGGGATCTTGCCACTGTAGCTCTCCAGGATCAGGCGCTTTACCTCCTGGCACCAGCGTCGCTTCTGCTCCGTGTTCCGCGCCTGGACAGTGGGCGTCATAGTCAGTTGCCATGGCTCTAATCTCACTCTGTACCGTCCAGTGACTATCTACAAGCCCACACTCTTACTTGTCAAAAACTGCATGTTCCTACATTGTGTGGAGACATGGCATTCTAGTAGCAAGACATTTGTCAAAGTTGAGTCTATATGTTTGTAATTGCTTACACGACTTCGGCTTACATCACTATCTACCATTACTCCTTTCAGATCTCACAGTTACATTAATTTTCATTCCATTCTCCTCCAAACAGTTCACGCTCTGTGTGTGTGTGTGTGTGTGTGTGTGTGTGTGCGTGTGTGTGTGTGTGTGTGTGTGTTGTTTTTTTAAAATCTGTCTTTGCTTCCCTTCAAAGCAGACACAGTGTATTCCTGCCTCTGAGTCTTCCTTCACAGTCTCTTTCACGCAAAGCGCCTTTAAACCCCCCCACGACAAACAGAAAATGGGGTACGACACGGACCTGCAGGGTGTACTGGTTGCGAGGGTTGTCAAAGGGAATGATGTTGAAGCTGAGCGGCTCGTTGGGAATGACCTCCACCAGCATCAGGTTGGAGACCTGTAGAGAAATGGCAGCTCATAAGTGGTGAAATATGTCTGCCTTCTGCCTTTCCTCCGCCAGGAAACAAACTCTCACAAAGAAAGAGCTTCGGGTAAAGTATTCCCAGAACAATATAGGGGATGCATCTCTCTCTCTCTCTCTCTCTCTCTCTCTCTCTCTCTCTCTCTCTCTCTCTCTCTCTCTCTCTCACACACACACACACACACACATACACACACACACACATACATACATACACACACAAGCACAACACACTCACTCACACACACACACACACACACACACACACACACAGCCCTTGCCCATGCTACTGGATGAAAGGAAATTCCCAGTGCAATTAGGGAGAAAAGCATGAGATTTCCACAGAATCTGCACAGCTGCACTGGAGGGGGTAGAGGGCGGGGAATGAGGCTGGGGGTGGAGGTGGGGGATTCACTTGGAGCCAGGCCCCAGCCTTTGGAGCAAGCTGCCAAGGCAGGCAAGAGAGCCAAGCCAGGCAAGAGAGCCAAGCTAGGCAAGAGAGCCCTGGCAGGCAAGAGAGCCAAGCCAGGCAAGCCAGGCAAGAGAGCCAAGGCAGGCAAGAGAGCCAAGGCAGGCAAGAGAGCCAAGGCAGGCAAGAGAGCCAAGGCAGGCAAGAGAGCCAAGGCAGGCAAGAGAGCCAAGGCAGGCAAGAGAGCCAAGCCAGGCAAGGCAGGCAAGAGAGCCAAGGCAGGCAAGAGAGCCAAGCCAGGCAAGAGAGCCAAGGCATGCAAGGCAGGCAAGGCAGGCAAGAGAGCCAAGGCAGGCAAGAGAGCCAAGGCAGGCAAGAGAGCCAAGGCAGGCAAGAGAGCCAAGCCAGGCAAGCCAGGCAAGAGAGCCAAGGCAGGCAAGAGAGCCAAGCCAGGCAAGCCAGGCAAGAGAGCCAAGGCAGGCAAGAGAGCCAAGGCAGGCAAGAGAGCCAAGACAGACAAGAGAGCCAAGGCAGGCAAGAGAGCCAAGGCAGACAAGAGAGCCAAGGCAGGTGTCGCGAGCAGGTTGGGTATTGAAGGTTAATTTTATCGTTCATGTACTTGTGTGTGCGATTCTTGTCCTTGTTAGGTTTTTGTTTCTCTCTTTTTGGAGTGATCGGGAAATTGTGACATCATCAGCTTCGAGTCGACGTCACTGGGGGCAGTCGGTTTTGAGAAGGGATTAGGCAGGACCGTTTGAGCGGTACGTGCCAACGAACCTAGAGTGGCTCGACTTCTGTCGGCCCAGAGCGTGGCTTGGCCTCTGTCAGCCCGGGGAAAAGATTTGGCGACTTTATTGTCGTTGTCGGCAAGCCGATCAGAATCAGCACCAGGGGAGGAACCGAGTTTCTTCCATGTGAGTATTTGTTGTGTGTAAATATCGTTGTGTAAGTTTTTCACTAGGTTGTTGGTTTGTTGTGCTAGGGGTGGGTGGGAAGTTGGAATAGGCAGTGGGATTTTTGGAACGGGGTGGTTCTTTTCATTCATTGCCGTGTTTTCCATTCTCGCCTCATTTGCATCATGTCATGATTCATGATAGAGTCGTTGTTGTTTTGATTTGATTTATGTGCATGTTGTTATGCCATGTAAGCTAATTCGGGCCGTTCAGGCCTGTGTGATTTGTCTTCACATCAGTCATCGTCCGAAAATCTCCGCTGCTCCCCATCGCCGTCGTCACTCTCCAAAGTATTCGTTGCATCTCATCAACCTGGGCCACCTGGTCCAGAGGAGAGGTTGACGTTCCGGATTACGTCGAGAGTTGGAGAGTTCAAGAGATAAGTTTGACAGTGGAAGATGTTTTGGAACTGAAAGACGAGCAGGACAGTTGAAGAGACAGAGTTTGGACAGTTGTGAACAACAGTGGGGTTTTGTATTTGCATGCTGGACATTTGTGAACAACAGTGAGGTTTTGTATTTGCATGCTGGACAGTTGTGAACAACAGTGGGGTTTTGTATTTGCATGCTGGACAGTTGTGAACAACAGTGGGGTTTTGTATTTGCATGCTGGACATTTGTGAACAACAGTGAGGGTTTGTATTTGCATGCTGGACAGTTGTGAACAACAGTGGAGTTTTGTATTTGCATATGGTGGGGTTTATGAATCATCTAGGAATCATTATCATTAATCACTTTCATTCCCATTTCATTTATTCTGCGGGGTGGGCAAGGATTAATAAATATGTGTTTGTTCTAAAAGTTGTCTGTGAGTTCCTGACTCCCTCTGCATGAGAGGTTAAGGTCCTACCCAACGGGTGTGGGCGCGACAGCAGGCAAGGCAGGCAAGAGAGCCAAGGCAGGCAAGAGAGCCAAGGCAGGCAAGAGAGCCAAGGCAGGCAAGCCAGGCAAGAGAGCCAAGGCAGGCAAGAGAGCCAAGGCAGGCAAGAGAGCCAAGGCAGGCAAGAGAGCCAAGGCAGGCAAGAGAGCCAAGGCAGGAAAGAGAGCCAAGGCAGGCAAGAGAGCCAAGGCAGGCAAGCCAGGCAAGAGAGCCAAGGCAGGCAAGAGAGCCAAGCCAGGCAAGAGAGCCAAGCCAGGCCAGAGAGCCAAGCCAGGCAAGAGAGCCAAGGCAGGCAAGAGAGCCAAGGCAGGCAAGAGAGCCAAGGCAGGCAAGAGAGCCAAGGCAGGCAAGAGAGCCAAGGCAGGCAAGAGAGCCAAGGCAGGCAAGAGAGCCAAGCCAGGCAAGAGAGCCAAGCCAGTTAAGAGAGCCAAGGCAGGCAAGAGAGCCAAGCCAGGCAAGAGAGCCAAGCCAGGCCAGAGAGCCAAGCCAGGCAAGAGAGCCAAGCCAGTTAAGAGAGCCAAGCCAGGCAAGAGAGCCAAGGCAGGCAAGAGAGCCAAGGCAGGCAAGAGAGCCAAGCCAGGCAAGAGAGCCAAGCCAGGCCAGAGAGCCAAGCCAGGCAAGAGAGCCAAGCCAGTTAAGAGAGCCAAGCCAGGCAAGAGAGCCAAGGCAGGCAAGAGAGCCAAGGCAGGCAAGAGAGCCAAGGCAGGCAAGAGAGCCAAGCCAGGCAAGAGAGCCAAGCCAGGCCAGAGAGCCAAGGCAGGCAAGAGAGCCAAGGCAGGCAAGAGAGCCAAGGCAGGCAAGAGAGCCAAGGCAGGCAAGAGAGCCAAGCCAGGCAAGCCAGGCAAGAGAGCCAAGGCAGGCAAGAGAGCCAAGCCAGGCAAGAGAGCCAAGCCAGGCAAGAGAGCCAAGGCAGGCAAGAGAGCCAAGGCAGGCAAGAGAGCCAAGCCAGGCAAGCCAGGCAAGAGAGCCAAGGCAGGCAAGAGAGCCAAGCCAGGCAAGAGAGCCAAGGCAGGCAAGAGAGTCAAGGCAGGCAAGAGAGCCAAGGCAGGCAAGAGAGCCAAGGCAGGCAAGAGAGCCAAGCCAGGCAAGGCAGGCAAGAGAGCCAAGCCAGGCAAGAGAGCCAAGGCAGGCAAGAGAGCCAAGGCAGGCAAGAGAGCCAAGGCAGGCAAGAGAGCCAAGGCAGGCAAGAGAGCCAAGGCAGGCCAGAGAGCCAAGGCAGGCAAGAGAGCCAAGGCAGGCAAAAGAGCCAAGGCAGGCAAGAGAGCCAAGCCAGGCAAGAGAGCCAAGCCAGGCAAGCCAGGCAAGAGAGCCAAGGCAGGCAAGAGAGCCAAGCCAGGCAAGAGAGCCAAGGCAGGCAAGAGAGCCAAGGCAGGCAAGGCAGGCAAGAGAGCCAAGGCATGCAAGGCAGGCAAGAGAGCCAAGGCTGCTAAAGCAGGCAAGAGAGCCAAGGCAGGCAAGAGAGCCAAGGCAGGCAAGAGAGCCAAGGCAGGCAAGAGAGCCAAGCCAGGCAAGCCAGGCAAGAGAGCCAAGGCAGGCAAGAGAGCCAAGGCAGGCAAGAGAGCCAAGGCAGGCAAGAGAGCCAAGGCAGGCAAGCCAGGCAAGAGAGCCAAGGCAGGCAAGAGAGCCAAGCCAGGCAAGAGAGCCAAGGCAGGCAAGAGAGCCAAGGCAGGCAAGAGAGCCAAGGCAGGCAAGAGAGCCAAGGCAGGCAAGAGAGCCAAGCCAGGCAAGCCAGGCAAGGCAGGCAAGAGAGCCAAGGCAGGCAAGAGAGCCAAGGCAGGCAAGAGAGCCAAGCCAGGCAAGCCAGGCAAGCCAGGCAAGAGAGCCAAGGCAGGCAAGAGAGCCAAGGCAGGCAAGAGAGCCAAGCCAGGCAAGCCAGGCAAGAGAGCCAAGGCAGGCAAGAGAGCCAAGCCAGGCAAGAGAGCCAAGGCAGGAGAGAGCCAAGGCAGGCAAGAGAGCCAAGGCAGGCAAGAGAGCCAAGGCAGGCAAGAGAGCCAAGCCAGGCAAGCCAGGCAAGCCAGGCAAGAGAGCCAAGGCAGGCAAGAGAGCCAAGGCAGGCAAGAGAGCCAAGGCAGGCAAGAGAGCCAAGGCAGGCAAGAGAGCCAAGCCAGGCAAGCCAGGCAAGGCAGGCAAGAGAGCCAACTCAGGGGTCGAGGCTTACTGGAATGAGGGCCTTGCAGCTGAGCATGGCGCCCTCCTTCTTCTTGCAGATGAGCAGTCCCTTCTCGAACAGGAACACGTGTCTGGAGGCCCTGGCTCCGTACACTCGAAACGTGCCCTGAGGAAAGGGAACAACGTCGTCACCAGCTTGTGGGCACCGGAGTAGAATGGGTCAAAGTGCTATCGACATTTCTACAATACGGACATTAAAAATTGTTGGTGCTAATGTGAACTTGTAAAATCAGACATGACAAAAA